>JAJOOR010016338.1:0-31655 GCA_036250505.1 Solanum acaule | reverse complement strand
CACCCATCTTCATATCCTCTCGGTGCTAGACATTACTCCCCCACAGAGTTTGGACATTCATTTCATTCATTCATTTAGGGATAAGGATTGCTACTAAGTACTCTCATCTCAACTCATGAAGGAGTACCCATCCTAGCCCAACATTTATTCATTTAGGAATAAGGATTGCTACTAAGTATTCTCATCTCAACTCACGAAGGAATACCCATCCTAGCCTAACATTCATTCACTTAAGAAAGCTCTTGGATTCAAAGATGAGAAAACCTTTCATCTAGGAACCCCATTCATTTAAAGGAGTACTTTATGAGACTATCCTTACAATAGACCCAACTTTCATTCATTAGCATTAACTCCCATTCTATTCATTCATTCTTACATTCTTTCATTCATTCTTCACTAGGTGTGAGAGTAGGTAAACATAGTCTATCTTAACCAGGTCACCTTTCATGTTCTTAGGCCATACAGAAATTCACATCATATCACATTACCTTCACATAATCAACATTACTCAAAACAACAATCATCCAACTTTGCCTACAAGGCCATGATCACAACATGCTCATAACGTAAATACCTCCCCACTTTCAAAGGGATCAACCACATAATTCTAACATCTACAACATATATATATGAAATACTAGAATCAATAATCTATTCACAACTTCATCATCATCATAAACCTTAGGTCACAATTGCCCATTCAAGGCCAACATCCAATGTAACACAATAGACCATCAATTCCTCATAATTCAATATAGAACAATACATAAATCAATAGCCCATAACAATCTACACATTAATATCACATTATTAGCTCAAAATCAATAGACCCACTTTAGACCCAAAAATTAGGGTTTCAAGCTATGCAAGGGTTCATGGAGTTTTTTATCTTAAAACATCAATATTAACATAAATCATCATTTCAAATACTTTCATGCAAGAACCCAAGCTTAGAATTAAAATTGGGGTTTTTAGTGTTTTTGAAAAACATTAAAATCACTTTGATTTGGCTCTTTGATTGAAAGGAGCATCAAAGATTAAATCCCCATACCTTTGTGATTAATTTCCTTAGGAATTGAAGGAGAAATCAGTAGGAACCCATCCCCTAGCTTGAAGCTTCATCAATGTCTTCCATGGAGTTCTAGAGAGAGAATTTATTTGAGAGAGAAGGTTCAATTTGAAGAATGGGGTCTAATTCTAGGTTTTTGGGATTTAAATCTGTGACAACGTCGATGGCTTGAGTTATTGAAAGATTACGACATGGATAGTTTATATAATCCAGGAAAGGCGAATGTGGTAGCTGATGCCCTGAGTCGAAGATCTATGGGTAGCTTATCATAGTTAGGTGTTGAGAAGCGTGAGCTAGCGCGAGAGCTTCATCAGTTAGCTAGCTTAGGAGTCAGATTGTTAGAGGCAGAAGATAGTGGGGTAACAATTGAGGACACGGCCATATCATCTTTAGTAGTAGAAGTAAAATCACGGCAGCAAGAAGATCCTAGCTTAGACCATCTCAGTGCTAAGGCTCAGAATCAACAGACTTTAGCATTTGATATAGTAGGAGATGGAGTCCTTAGATATAGTGGTCGATTGTGTGTTCCGAATGTTACAGGGCTTCCGCATCGGATTATGGAAGAGGCACATCATTCCCGTTATTCTATTCACCCTGGTTCAATGAAGATGTACCATCATATTAAGGAGATCTATTGGTGGCATGGGATGAAGAAGGACGTTACTGAGTTTGTGGAAGAGTGTCCTTACTGCCAACAGGTGAAGGTTGAGCACCAAAAGCCCACTGGGCTAGTTCAGGAGATAGCCATTCCTTTGTGGAAGTGGGAAGCAATTAATATGGATTTTATTATAGGGTTACCTTGATCGCATCGCATGTTTGACTCTATTTGGGTAATTATGGATAGACTAACAAAATCAGCCTGCTTCTTACCAGTCAGGGCTACTTTTACGGCCGAATACTATGTAGGGCTCTATATTAGGGAGATTGTTAGGTTACATGGTGTCCCAGTATCTATTATCTCTGATAGAGGAGCACAATTCACCGCCAACTTCTGGAAGTCCTTCCAGAAAGGACTGGGGACACAGGTTAATCTTAGTACATTCTTTCACCCTCAAATAGATGGCCAGGCTGAGTGCACAATTTTGACACTCGAGGATATGCTACGGGCGTGTGTGGTAAACTTCAAGGGGAGTTGGGATGACCACTTACCTCTTATAGAGTTCGCATACAATAATAGTTATCATTCCAGCATCGGGATGGCACCTTATGAGGCTTTGTATTGGCGAAAATGTAGATCCCCCATTAGATGGTTCAAGGTAGGTGAGTCAAGGTTTATTGGACCCGACTTAGTACAACAAACAGTGGAGCAGGTCAAGCTCATACGGGAGAGGTTGCTAACATCTCAAGCCGATAGAAGTCATACTCAGATGTTCGATGAAGGGACTTAGACTTTTGCGTCGATGATTGGGTATTCTTAAAAGTCTCGCCTATAAAGGGGGTTATGAGATTTGGCAAAAAAGGCAAGCTTAGTCCAAGATTCATTGGGTCATACGGGATCTTTCGGAGGGTAGGACAAGTAGCTTATGAGTTAGAATTACCTTCGGGGTTAGAATTTTTTCATCCGGATTTCCATGTATCTATGCTACAGAAGTGCGTAGGAAACCCTTCTCGAGTTGTCCCAGTTGAGGATGTTCATATCACAGAGGAGTTGTCTATAAGCTATGTTGATGCCTAAGAGAGCTATGTGCTGCCTACGGGGTTATATTAATGTCTAAGAGGGCTATGTGACAGCCTACGGGGCTAGGGGACTACTGATAGGGGTATAACGGTTGATTGGCACCTTTCGGGCTTTTGGGGGCCTGAGTAGGTGGTCTTATGTAATGTTTGTACCTGTCGAGCTTATGGGGGATTGGTTAGATTGTTGTTTTATTATTTTTGATAAGTTTAGATTTAGGAGAAGGTCAGTACACTAATCTTTTCCTTGATTTATTTATCAGATTATTCCAGTATATCAGGATACCTCATCATAGTCTATTGCCTTTCATACTCTGTACATTATTTTGTATTGACGCCCCATTGCCTTGGGGACGCTGCATTAATGCATGCAGGTCCTGACAGATGACCGAGTAGACCTCCTCAGCAGCAGGATTGACTTTTATCCAATTTGCTAGCCCCTTTCCTCCGGAGCTGCCAGAAATGGGAGGTTTGTTACCTTTTGTTGTATATATCTTTATGGGTAGGTTGGGGCCCTGTCACTCTAATCTTTACTACTCTTAGAGGCTTGTATACTAGTGTGTGGGGTGTATAGCCACGTTATGGTCATACTGGCCTATGTTGTTGGTTTGCTGAAGCTTGTGAGCTGTTTGATGTATTGTATTGATATATACCTGATTTTAGTTTTGGTATAGATATCATGGTGGCCTCGACGGCCCAATCAGGACTTATGTGCTAGTTGGCTATTTATTTATACGATTCCTGGGAGTAGCTATTTCTTTTATAGATCGGGGCCTTGCCGGCCAAGGGCTTAGTTTTAAGCCGAGATATACTTGTTTGTTTTCTTGATTACGTGTGGCTACCATGCGCTAGTAGCAAATGGTTCAGCAGGGTCAGCTCGGGCCTGAGTTTTGGCATTAAGAGCTAGTTGCTCCCCTTGAGTTTGGGGCGTGACATCTACACATGATCTCATGACTAGTGGATCCACCTAAAAGAAAAACATATTAGTTCTACCTTAGGCAAGTAGGACACCTTCTTTCAGTGTGGGGTTACACAACACCGGACTCCATATAGCTCACATGGTCTATGTCGGATAAGGCTATATTCCCTCTAATGAAAAAGTGACATGTAACAAGTAACAAGAACAAGAACATGGGTTACTTACTATGGTTCCTTAAGAGGTTCTACATAGTGTGAATGGGGGTATGGGACTTCATTCATACATTGCTCAAGTAGGCATTGAGAGTAGGCATAGTAGGTTTCCCTTATGACATGATGATTATGAGTTATGTATGATTTATTATGAATTATGAACATGAACATGAATATGAACATGGACTATGCTTATGACTTCTTAGTGGGTTTACTTAGTGTGAGTGGGGGTATGGAACTTCACTTATACATTGCACAAGTAGACTTATAAGGGGGTTGTGGTGTGGTTTCCTTATGATATGAAGATACATGAATTGATATATGCATGATATAGATTCTTGCTATGAGTGACTTTACCTATTATAAGATATGAACATAAATATCTCTTTGTGTATGAGTATTGGCTATGAATTAGGTCAAGGTATGTTAAACATGATCATAGTGGCCTAGAAGTGATACTTAGTGTAGATGGGATTATGGGATCCTATCTATGCATTGCACAAGTAGACGTTAAGGTTGCTTATGTGATAGTTCTATGATGATGAACTATGTCTTGTGAGGGTTGGTATATGTGCTATGTGGTGTTGGAGACTATGCTTCTGATTATGATGATATCCTTTATGTTATGATGAAATGTGCATGGTTTGTCTTATAAGCCACATTCTCCAACTATTTCAAAGATGACGTTCAAAATGGCATATAGCATGGTTTCAAATTAAATGTCCCTTTTATGCATGTTTTAAGGATTTTTTATGCATGGCTTCCATACTTAGTACTTTTTGTGCTAACCCGATCTTTCTACATTTCTATAAGTGTAGGCTTTGGAGATATTGGATTCCATCCTTGTGGCTAGGACTCTATTAGATCAAGAAGAAGAAGGTTGGTGAGTCCTCATTGTATTTAAGGGCTCAACCATATGTCCCTTATGCCTTTATGTGTATGTTTTAGACTTATGTAAGGGCAATGTCCCAAAGATTGTATTTCAAGAGTTTTATTCCAATAATTATTGATGGTTTGAGACATAGTGTTATAGACTCCCTCATTTTTATAAAATATTTCGATTGTAAAGAAAAGTTTTAAATTCCGCATCTTTTTCCTATGTTGTTATGTTCAAGATATGCTATGAGGCTTGTATGAGAGCCCTTCGAGGTCAAGTGCGCCATGTTACGTCTAGGGGGTACCCCTGGGTCTTGACAAATGTGGTATCATAGCATAAGGTTTTGGGATGGTTTTAGGATCTCTCAAACCACATCTAGTAGAGTCTTGTTCATAAATGTGAAGCGCACCACATTTTATGAATAGTAGGCTATCGGATGTTAGGAAAAACTTCACTTCTTCATTCTCTAGTCGTGCTCTAGTGTGTAACTCTTTAAGGTCTTTCTCTTTAACCGGTGTTCTTTAGGATATGACTACTCGGAGGGCTTATGCTACAAGGAGCAAGGGAGAAGATGTTGGTTGTTATGCCAATTATGGCTATGTGACTAGATAGGACTTGATATGCTAGATTCCCTTAGGGTGGATTGGTAGTGTTATTATCATGCTCCTAGGTGATGATAGAACCCGTATAGTCAATTTATTAGTTCCCAAATGAGCCTATCCGAGAGTGGAAAGGGAGAAATTCCATGCCATAAGTTTGGATTATGTTGCGTATTAAGGTTGACTTTGAGGGTTGCATGTACCACCTAGTTAAGGTAAGGAAGAAGAATGTAGGTGTTGACCAACTTCAAAGAGTTAATTATCTTTTAAGATTGATCTTAAGTATGGTCATTTTGAGTAGGGTGCTTATATAATACCTTGATATGATTGGTCGGTAGATCCCACCAAAGGTGATGATAAGGGTTGAAATGGTCTAGAATTGTCTTGATCCAACCTTAGTAGAATTGAAAGAGACAAAGGTTTCATGGAAAAAGCTCTTCTAAGGTTCCCCTAGTGTTTAACCAAGAGAGGATGTCTACCCCTAAGTCTCAAAGAGTGAGTGATAGTGGATCTTAATAGTTTTGGTATGTGTTTTATGCTTTATTAGATTCTGGTATTTCTTGTCTTTGGTGACTTGATATGCTAGACCTTGATGTTGCCCTTAGTATGAATGGGCTTCATTGTTGTTTTATGATAATGATGTTAGAACCCTTCTTAGCCATAATGGATTTTAGGATGTGATGGAGGATTTGATGAATAGTGGTGTTTAAGTGATGCCTAGAGATATTGAGTGAGTAGACTCCTTTGAAAAAGGCTAGAAGTGTAATTCTCCATGGTTTAGAATCACTTTGTATGATGGATATGAAAAAGTTGAGTGTTCTAGAAGTCCATGATTTGGATTGTCTTAAAATTCTCACCTTAAGAGGTGTAGTGAGTTTGATGGGTTTAGTCCCGGTTTGGTAAGCTCATATGAGACTTTAAGTGGTGTTGGTAAGGTTGCTTGTGAGCAAGAGTGCCTAAATGAGAATCTCTCTAATTTAGAAGTACCAATTGGGATCATAGACCGGCAAGTTAAGAAATAGAAGGGTAAGAAAGTGCTTCCATGAGAATGTTGAGGAGTGGTATTTTAGTAAGGGTTTTAGTTGAAGGTGCTTATTTGGGAGGCCAAGGGCCAATTAGATGTCCCAATATCCTTATGTTCCCTCCTATTCCTCCTCTAGATTAAGGCGATAGGTTCTCTTTGACTCATTTCTTTATTGAGGAGTCTTTGATATTATATGTGTCCTATGATTTCCTTGTCCCATAGAGTTACTTATGTTAACCTTGGTAGGATTTGGATGCATGATTATTACACCTCTATTGGTTTTAGATCCCGGTAAGGTTATAATGAGCCTTGTAATGCTTGAGACCAAGAGTCCCTTTTTGGGCTTGTTTTATGTTTAGGAGTCATGAGTGTATTAAAATTTTCGATGATCTCCTTATGTTATGCATGTTTTTGAAAGATTATTATTTTATATAAAATGGATTTTTCATGATTTACATGTTCCTCATGTTGTTGTGCATCTTAGTATGGTGATGGCATATTTGACTTCATGAGATGATGTGTTGAACATGCTTTGTTAAGTTTTTGATGAAAAGGCACATTGGCTCCATAATGTTGTGTTAAGCTTGCTTATAGTTGGAAAAGGTAATTCTTCCTATGACTATGTGATTAATGATGTTTGGAAGTGTTTGTGAAGGCTCACTCCCAAGGGGGAGATGGTGTGCCTAGCTAATATTGTTGTTCTGTGCTTATGTGTTGCCATGACTTCTATATATAATGCATGTTCATGAAAACTTGAGTTTTGAAATAAAATGAGTTTATGTGAATTGTTTTCCCTCATTATGTAAAGCATTGAGTATGAGTGCCTATTGTACTTCATGAGAAGAATATATGAGCATGCTTTAGTTAGGAGTTGAGAAATTCCTCCTTGAATAGAATACTTTTTTAGAGTAAATTTCATATGAGCTCCATGAAAGTATGTTGGGCATGTTATGACTAGGAGATGGTAGTTCCTCCTTGAACATGACTAGTTAATATGAACCTCATGCATATATGGGTTGGTAGATGTAATTCCTACCTC
Source organism: Solanum acaule (assembly GCA_036250505.1). Taxonomy (NCBI): domain Eukaryota; kingdom Viridiplantae; phylum Streptophyta; class Magnoliopsida; order Solanales; family Solanaceae; genus Solanum; species Solanum acaule. Next base: position 24,242 of record JAJOOR010016338.1, on the reverse strand, counting down.
CTTGTATTGCATTGAACATGTTGAGTTGGAGTGGATGTTTCCTTTTTTGAATAAGTGCACATTGTGAATAGTGTATCTTGAGTTGTGCATTATTGTGATGTTTCATGCATGATGGGATGTGAGTCTTGAGTCTTTAATTCCATAAGTGTTTAAAGTGTCATTCGAGGACGAATGTTCCTAAGGGGGAGATAATGTACAAAAACTAGTAAGACCAAGCTAGAGCCTAACAGAAACTACTAAGTGAAACTAGAGCCTAACGAGTTTGTTTTGAGGTTGGTGGGAGGTTTGGAAGTGTAAAATGGTTCCCTGAGCCTAGGTTGAGGAGTATAAGGGTTAAACGTCAAGGTATGACCCCCTAAGGACCAACCAAGGATCCTTGAGGGGGACCCTAAAGTCTAACCCCCAAAGCTGCCTAGAACCAAAAAGTTGTCAAAATTGGGTGACCTACGGATGGCACCTACTGGGCGTAGGTCTATCCACACCCCGTAGGTCATGGAGCGTAGGTCAAAGCCCCAAACCACAGACTAGTAGGATGGGGTGTCAGCCCACCTACGGTCTGTAGGTCATGGGGCGTGGGTCATAACCGTGATACTGTCCAAATCTTGGCCAAGGTAAGTGGTTTCCAATTAATTCCTTTTTAATTAGTTTTCATTAAGGGTCATTTTATATGGACTTATTACACCTATATAAACTATTTTAAGTCATTCAGCACCTCATTAACCCATTATATCCCAAGACCCCTAATCAAAACCCAAATACATTCCCCTCCAAAAATCATCTCTCTAGAACCTCCATTGATGAACAAAGAAAAGAGATCAAGTAGAGCTTGAAGGAGGGAGATTTTCAATACGAATTTGGTTGGATTCTACACCTAAGGTATGGGAGTTTTCATCCTTGGGTTACTATCACCCAAGGAACCCTTTCAAAGGCTTTTATCTCAATTCTAGAAAACCCAATTAGCTACGGTTTCAACTCAACCCCATGGATTCCTTTCAAAGTTGCTTTTAAAGGTTGCATTATGTTTGTTTATGGATGAATTACTAATTTTACATGAATTTAACTTGAATTCTTCAAGAATCCATTATGTTCCATAATCCTAGCTATGATACTTCTTTACATTAAGAATGTTGTTGCAAGTTGGTTCAATTGACTGGATGTGTATTGATTATGATGTAATTACATGATTTAAGTATGATTCTACATGTATTCTTGATTAACCTAAGATTCTAGGGTGAAATTGATATAGCCTAGGGTTATGTCATGAAAGAGGCAAATGGAGGGTTTAGATGTGACCTTCTAAAATTGATGAACTTCTTGATGAATTGCCTTAGATTAGATCACCTAATCATGAATTGCTTATGAGTGAATCTTGTAGACATGAATGAACTTTATTAGGTCTTACATGATGAATCATGGTTGAGTAGTATTGAGATTTAGTTTACTTGATGTTGTATGACTATAATTGAGTAAGAATGAAGCATGTGGTTATTCTACCTTGAGAATTAGGTTTACATGATGACCATGTGAGGTGTTGCTTGAGAGTAATGCTCATAATATGAAGATGAATCCTAAGGCTTTAAAGGTAAAAGCCAAAAGGAATGAACTATGAATATTGAGGATTTAAAAAGAAAGCTATTATGCGTGTTGAATTGCATATGGTGCTTTTATGGAAGGACTTTACCCACATGACCTATAATATGAGTATATGAGCTTATAAATGCAATGAATGAACTAGTTGAGTTATGATTATATACATGTCTATTATGATGAATGTTAGATGTGTTGATTTACATGGTCTATGATCCTTGAATGCAATATATGTGAATTATGCATGATTGTGATATTATGTACATGTTTTTGAACACTTTAAGAGGGAAGTGTCTAAGATGATAATGTTGTTGTTGTGTCATTGCAAGGACAATCGCACACACACATACTCCATGCGTAAGCATGACTATGATGTGTCAATGGTGTTAATTGAAAGTACAGTTCTCATATGCACCTTTATACATTATTATGCATGAAATGTACATGACCATGATTATCCTATTGTGTTGATAGAAAGTCCATTCTCATGAGAACACATGATTTTGGTGTGAAAGTTATCCTCACATACTAATGATGATTCTAAGGTTGAAAGTTAGTTCTTACCTAAATGAATCTATGAGCTATATTACAAGTTGTATTGAATGAAGGGAAAAAGTGTTCCTTCACTCATGTAAATGCAATTCAAGACTAATTATGTATAATTTAAGAAATAATGCTTAGCACCGAGTGGATTTGGAAAATGAGGTAGAGGCCTTCCCGTCAATACAATAGGCCGGGTCATCTACACATGATCTCATGAGATGGAAACGCTCTCATCAATACAATAGGCAGGGTTTCTAAAAGCAATCTCCCTATCCCATAACTATGTGCCCAAATAGGTCTTTAGCTAGTGGATCCACCTAAAAGCTAAACATGTTAGTTCTGCCATAGGCAAGTAGGACACCTTCTTTCGGTGTGGGGTTACACGACACCGGATTCCATGTAGCTCACATGGTCTATGTCGGTTAAAGCTATATTCCCTCCAATGAACAAGTGACAAGTAATAAGTAACAAGAACAAGAACAAGAACATGGGTTACTTACTATGGTTCCTTAAGAGGTTCTACTTAGTGTGAATGGGGGTATGGGACTTCATTCATACATAGCAGAAGTAGGCTTTGAGAGTGGGCTTGGTAGGTTTCCCTTATGACATGATGATTATGAGTTACATATGCTTTATTATGAATTATGATCATGAACATGAATATGAACATGGACTATACTTATGACTTCTTAATGGGTTTACTTAGTGTGAGTGGGGGTATGGGACTTCACTTATACATTGCACAAATAGACTTATAAGGGGGTTGTGGTGTGGTTTCCTTATGATATGAAGATACATGAATTGATGTATGCATGATATAGATTATTGCTATGAGTGACTTTACCTATTTTAAGATATGAACATGAATGTCTCTTTGTCTATGAGTATTGGCTATGAATTAGGTCAAGGTATGTTAAACATGATCATGGTGGCCTAGAAGTGATACTTAGTGTAGATAGGATTATGGGATCCTATCTATGCATTTCACAAGTAGACCTTAAGGTTGCTTATGTGATAGTTCTATGATGATGAGATAATCTTGGTATTGGACTATGTGCAAGAACTGTGTCTTGTGAGGGTTGGTATATGTACTATGTGGTGTTGGAGACTATGCTTGTGATTATAATGATATCCTTTATGTTATGATGAAATGTGCATGGTTTGTTTGATAAGCCACATTCTCCAACTATTTCAAAGATGATGTTCAAAATGGCATATAGCATGGTTTCAAATAAAATGTCTCTTTTATGCATGTTTTAAGGATTTTTTATGCATGGCTTCCATACTTAGTACTTTTTGTGCTAACCCCATCTTTCTACATTTCTATAAGTGTAGGCTTTGGAGATATTGGAATCCATCCTCGTGGCTAGGATTCTAGTAGATTAAGAAGAAGAAGATTGGTGAGTCCTCATTGTATTCGAGGACTCAACCATATTTCCCTTATGCCTTTATGTTTACGTTTTAGACTTATGTAAGGGCAATGTCCCTAAGATAGCATTTCAAGACTTTTATTCCAAGTATTATAGATGGTTTGAGACATAGTGTTATAGACTCCCTCATTTTATAATAGACTTCGATTGTAAAGAAAAGTTTTAAATTCCGCATCTTTTTCCTATGCTCTTATGTTCAAGATATTCTATGAGGGTTGTATGAGACCCCTTCGAGATAAAGTACGCCATGTTACGTCTAGGGGGTACACCTAGGTCGTGACATCTAGCCTCCGGGCCTTTAGGTACTCACGCTTCAACTTCATCCCAGGTTCCTGGTTAATTTACTGCTTCCTAGCCCACCGAGATTACTCAGGCCATAATCATGAAGATGGGGCACTTTTCCCATTCTAGCGATGTAGGAGCTACCCAATTAGAGGCCGAGGTACCTTGGATGATCGAGCGGGCCATCCTAGCTACATTAACACCCATCCGAACATCTATTGACGCTCTCACGGCAAGAGTAGAGACTTGTGAGAGTCAATAGGGGGCTACATCAGAGATGGCGACTTTGGAAGCCGAGGTTGCAGACTTAAGGAAGGATGTGAACTATCTAAAGTCTACATACTTCACTTCTTTATTTGAGGCGGCTGAGACTGAGTGTGTCCCGAGAAGTTCTGAGATGCCTTCGACGACTACCAGAGATGTACCTATGGAGGATGTTGTTGCTGATGAGTCAGAGGCTGAGACGGATGAGGAGCAGCGGGATGCTCGAGAGGAGACCATTTATAGAGACCTGCCAAATTTAGAGAAGGTGATTGTAAAGTCAGTTATGCAGACACCGCTGACAGAGATGTCCATGGCAGGCCCTAGTGGAGCCAGTGCTGCTGATGTGACCCCAGGCACTAATGCCCGACAGATGGACCAACTGTGTTGACAGGACCTTTCTTTACCTCCCTCTCTGTCATTTTTATTGACTTTTTATTATTTTGTTGCATTTGAGGACAACTGCATTTTTTTGTTTGTGGTGGGGTGAGGTATTTCCATTCCTACCTCTTGTGACCATCTTTTGTATATATTATTGGGTTTTATGTGTTTAAATTGTGTTTTGATATTGTGTTGTTGAGGTTTGAGCTTATGGCTCCTCATTATGAATCCAAATTGTTTTTTACCCTTCTGAAAAATTTTGCCACCTTTTGTTGTGTTTGAATGTGGTTGTTCTTGTGCAAAATTGAGTATCGGTCATGATCAATACCAATGACTTTAATAGTGCTCGTAATCGAACAAAAATGAATGTGTGGCTACGATGAGGCCAAATGAAGTTGCATAGACAACATGTGAACTTTTTCGATCTCGTTGTGACTAGCCGGTTATCGAATGGAGTCTCTTGTGACGAACATTTCACACTAGCAAAAGTTTGGAGTCTCATTTGATATTGGTGTCAATGCCTTGTGTGAGGAGCCTATCGTGAACCTTGTGTGATGACACCTAGAATTTGCCCCGTTGTTCTGGTTGACTAAGTGATGCAAGCTCTTGAAATGATCTTAGACAACAATTTTGAAAAGAGAAACAATTTGACAATATACCTCTTTTATAGCCAACCTTGTGAGATGTGTGAACTTTGCTTTAACCCTCTCTGAGGCTTGTCCTTTTCTTGGAAGAAACTTGAGCAAATGTGACCCCTATTTATCCATTCACCCATAATCCTAATGAAGTGTGGTTTGTTTGAATTGCCAAATTAGGCCAAAAGCCTAAGTTGGGGGTGTGGTGAAAAGAGGAGGAAAATCAAGTAGTGTGAAGAAAGTCCCCTTGATCCATGGACTTGAAAAATATGGAACCCATCCATACCAAAAAAAAAGAAAGAAGAGAAAGAAAAGAAGAAAGAAAGAGAAAAACAACGAAAAAGTTTTGAAAGAAATGGGGGTGTCCAGTATTCCATGAGAAGTGAATAATGGGATGAATTTTGAGCATGAGTGAAAATTTTGAAGAAAAAGAAGGAAAATGATGCTCATACCACATTTCATGAAGATAGCAGCCACTGAACCTAAATGACCATACCTTTACACTCAGCCCCGTTACAAGCCTTGAAAAGACCTTTTTGATCTTGAGTGAGCTAAAGCGAATGTTGATTAGAAGATAAGTGCAAACCTATGGGTGAAGTCATGCATGTGATTCTGAAACTATAAATTGCTGAACAATTGTGTGTGATTATGGAATCATCTTTGTTGTGAGGGCATTTGAGTACCTTTGTTGAGCTTGAACTTGCATTTGAAACAAGTATTGTGAACTTGAGAATCTTTGATAATAGTGAGTCACAACTTGAATCTTTGAGTGCACAATTGATCCTTACATAAGTAAGTTGAGTCTTGTTGTGTGCATTCATGATTGAGTCTTTTGTAGCACTGTTTGAGACATCTTTTTTGAACTGCTGAACTTGAGTTTTCTTGAGGACAAGCAACAGTTTAAGTTGGGGGTGTTGATGAGTCCGAGATTTGGACTCATTTAGGGCTTTATTTATATAGATTTAGTGTCCTCAAATGCTTATTTTATGCCAATAACTGATGTAAAACCCTTGATTTCCAGGTATATGGATTGAGGAACAAATCAAGGACACTAATTTGCAAAAAGGAACAAAGCGAGATGAAAGAATGAAGAAAAGCAAGCCTGGTGATCGCCAAGTCACTTGGTGAGTCACCAAATTGCTACTTGACCACCTAAAGTTCCAGTGTGACTAGCCCTGAAGGAAAGAACCAAGTTGGCGAGAGAGAGGAGCAGTCGGCAGATCGCTGAGTGGTTCCGCGATGCAGTGTTGGATCGCCCAAAGTTATAGACCTTGAGGATGTTGAATGGTAAGGTAGAAAGGCGATGGAGATGAACAAAGGGCGGCTCACCGAGTTTTTCAGCGAGCCTGACTTACTTTGTTGAGTGACTCTTCGCAGCTCATTTTTTGCGACTATAAATACATTTTTGAACATTTACTTTAGTATCTTAGCTCATATATTTTCAGTTTATTATTGAGTTTTGAATAGGTGAGACTGTTTTCTCTAGTTTTTCCTAAGCTTTAAAGAATTAAAGTTTTTCACTTTTGAGAAATTGCAAGTGGGTCTTTGAGATTCTTCAAATTGGAGCATTGTAAGGACGAATCTACACTTACCTAGTTGATGGATAATCAATTTGGTAACTGTTTTTACCTTTCTATGATGTCTAGCTAAAACTCCAATTCTCGGGGTGTGATTATGTGATTATGGGCTGATTTAGTTTATGGGTATTGCTAATTATTAGTTTAAATGCTATTTAGAAGTGAGTTCAATCATTAATTGTGGTTTATTTAAGAATTGTAGTTGCAAATACAGTTCTACCCTTGTGTTTTTTGCTTGCTCGAGAGAGAGGTTTTAAAACTAAACTTATAGATTGATGGTCTATAGGTATTGGGCTGACCTGGGTTCAGCTCGAGAGAGTGAATCCTAAACCCAATCCCACACATTCAACTCGAGAGAGTGAATAGACTAAGGTGTAGGCTGTTCTTATTTTGCATGCTTGTTGATGTTTGAGATAAATCAACTTGATTCGGGGTAAATTGCTCTAGAGAAAGTTTACCTCCTCTATAGCCTAGCTTACTCACTAATATCTAGCGATTTTCTAATAGTTGCAGTTACCCATTTGTCTATATTAGTCTATAATCAAATCACATCCCAAGAACCCATCTCATTATTGCTATTTTGTATTGTTTGCTACTGCTTATAGTTGATAATTTCAAACCAAAACCCCTCATTCGACATTCATGTCACCCCCTAATTTGAATGATGTCTTTATTCGATAATTTTTATTCATATAACTGATTTGATCATGTTCATGCTTCCCAATTGAATGTGAAACACGTACCGCTCCCTGTGGGATTCGACCCCAACTCATTTAGTTGGGTTTTATACTGATTAATGACCGTTGACGCTTAGAATTGGATGAAGTGTCTTTGAAATGTCATTAATCAACTATTTCATATCATATTACGTCATATCATATTCACTCATATGTTTATTGCCGTAATTGTGAAAATGATAAAGGTACATAATTCCACAAATCCCTATTCTATAGATTCCAAAGAAAGAACTCTATTTCCAAAATTGCATTTTTGCCCTTTGATTTTGTCTTTTGGACCTGCGCTGGATTGTCGAGACTCCACTAAGAGAAAGGGAATGCAAATCGACTCCTCACATCAACCTTGAATTCTCATCAAGAGCTTCTGCGATGGGATCAACAGATGTCAATCGGTCATAGTACCAGACGACTTGAAGCTGGCGAAATGCCTGATTACTTCTACGGGATGCAGGTTACATCACTGGTGTGCTTTAGTGCCTTTTGGCTTCAAATTCATTGAACATGCTTTTTCCAAGGAATGTCTTCATATAAGAGAACTAGGGCCCTAAAACCCCTTCAATTATAGCATTGAATTATGGAAATAGTTCATGAATTTGATTCCAATGAGTTAGTAAAATACCATCTCATCAAACCCCCAAACTTGAATTTTCGCTTGTCCTCATGCAAAACATTTCAGTAAGCATAGGATCCAAGCTCGACTACACCCAAGATAGGATTTAAATAATCACATTCATAAATTCTAACCATTAAGAACACAAAATAAAGGATAAAAACAAAAGACTCAAACCAAGCAACACTTATTATTGGTTCTACCATCAATCATTGAGAAAAAGGTTTTAGCAAAACATTTTAAGCAAAGTTTAGGACAGTGATTCTTTCAAGTACAATATTAAAGCATCTCAAACCAATAAGATCAACCTTCTTGCTTTGCCTTAAGATTTACATAGATATGAAACTTTCATGCAACTTAATTGAAATCTAGACATCACAATTCATACGAAGGATGCAATGACACCCACTTAAGATAAAATCCCACACATATTCAAAGATATCAATTTAAGGGATTAAAGATCATACAAAAATATTCAATCTAACAAATGTATTCAAGCATATACATGTTGATCCATATACTTGCCTTGTATGTAGACCACCACTAATGTAGATTGACAAGGCTCAAAATCCTCAAGGACTTGAGGGTTTATCTTAGTTTTGGGCAATAGGTAGGATATCATTTGGTCAAGCGGTTAAAATGCCTCCCTAATTCTTTTAATTTAGTTGAGCTTTCTGCTCACATTTTTTCTTTGCTTTCCATCTTATTTCTCCCTTGTTTCACATTCACTTATTTCAGCTTCCATTTTTTTCACCTTGAGTTATGTGAATATGATAAGCTAGCACCCACAATTTTGTTATTATTCATTCACGGCCTTTTCAACATTTTTCAATTTTAAACTCATGGTGATCTTATGATTTTAGCTCAAACCTCATAGTTTCCTTTTTGCATGAACCCCCAAACTCAGGCTTTTGCATACATTTCAAAAAAAAAATTCTTTTTTTTCTCCCCCAAACTTAGGTCTTTAGCATATGTCACACTTCATTTTTTAACTAGGGAGACATAAGGGTGTGTTACACCTCAGAGTTGCTAAGTTGAGTAAAAAAGGAAAGTTGTAAATTTTGCTACTGGTACAGGTTTTACGGGCTTACCTACAGACCATACAAGGTCCTATGGTCCATAGGAGAGCAGTTATGGAAATTCCTTGGGAAAATTTGAACTGTGAAGTCTTAGAAGAATTTCTACTTACCAACAACACGGTCCGTAGGAGGACCTACGACTCATAGGAAGTGGTCGTAGAGTTTTCCAAACTTGGTGGAATTTTGGGTTGATTGTACGGTTTGGTTTGATGGGTCGTAGACAATGGCTCATGAAAAGTTGGCATGAAGATGGTCTTCAGTATCTTGACTTATGGACCAACCGGATGGTCCGTAGAGTCACTTCTAAAAGTTTTTACTAAAGGGTATTTGGGTATTTTCCTATCCATTTAACGCCTAAACTATGTCATTTTTACCATATATCTAAGTCCTATAATTGATTTACTCTTAAAATATATACCCATTCCCTCTCTTTTACTTCAAAGCCCCAAAAGCTCTCAAGGGTTTCTCTCCAATAATTCTCTCAAGTGGAATATGGTTCTTAAAGCTTTCAAGCTTCCTTCCCCAATTCAAAGAATACGATTCATCAAAGCTATGCAAGAATTTATCAATGGATCATTTTCAAACATTGAGCTCCAAGATTTCTCTACTTTCCTCTGTGATTCTAATCCAATTTTTTTGGGTTTTACATGTTTCCTCATGGGTTCAATTGATTATGCCTAAATTTGACCTAATTGATCTTATCATACATGATTTGATCTAAATTACATATTTTCAACTAATTTTATATGAACCCATGTCTTATGCCTATTTTTATGAATATGAATCACGTTTTGAGATTATGAATGCATCATGAAGTTGAAAAACTTATGAGTTTAGGGATACTTTTAGATAAAGTATCAATATATTTTATGAAAAAAGTTGCTTCCAATTGAAGTATTATGTTTGATTTCATTCTTAGTATTATGCTTATATCAAGTGACTTATTTAGGGTCTCTAGGGACTCTATTCACCATGTCACATCTAGGGGCAGCTTGGGTCGTGAAAAATATAGTAATTTAAGCAATAGGTTTTAATAAGAGTCCTAGGTATCTGACAAGACGCATTTAGTAGAATCTTATTCATGAGTGTTTAGTCCACCATATTTATGAAGTGGAGGATATGAAACATTTAAGAAACTAAACTTTTTTCATTACTCTAAAGTTGTGCGATAGAGTTTAAATCTATAAGAGTCTTCCTCCTACCTCTTGTTCCATGCCTATTCAGAATATGCCTCCAAGAAGAGCTCCCACATGAAGGAATGTCAACGATAATGTGGAACCCGAATCTCCTCAAGCTCTGGTTGAAACTTTTGCCAAGAAAATATCTCATCTGGAGTTTAGGACCACTTTTCAAGTGTTGGCTCAAACTATGACTACACAAGTTAATAGAGAGATTGTAGCTCATCTGAATCCAAATGTGGGTACAGTTGCAACAAAGGTAAGATACTTGATGAGGATGAATTCTCTCAAATTCCATGGTTCAAAAGTGGTTGAGGATCCACAAGAGTTAATGAAAGTAATACATAAGATAGTGGAGATTATGGGAGTGATTCTGGTGGAAAAGGCAAGCTTGGCTGATTATAAATTGAAAAGGGTTGCTCAAGTGTAGTTTGCTCAATCAAAGGTGAAAGGGATATTGATGTATCTACCTTGGATTATGATAGGTGGAAAGGGACATTTCTTGATCGGTTCTTTCCCCTTGGGATGAGGGAGGCTAAGGTGCAAGAATATATCAACTTGAGGCAAGGAAACATGAGTTTCATGGAATATTCTTCGAAGTTCACTCAATTGTTCAAGTAAGCTCCGACAATGGTTGCCGAGTCTAGGGCATTATTTTGGGTGTGTCTGATATAGTGGTCAAAGAATGTAGAACCACAATATTGATAAAGGATATGGATGTATCAAGTTTGATAACTCATGCTCAACAAATCGAAAGGGAAAAACTTGTGGAGAAATCTAGAGAGTCTAAGAGGGCAAGGACAAATAGTGGTGATTTCACTCACTCGAGGTCCAGTGGAAATAAACATTCTCAGGTTCAGCAAAAGTTCTCATGTACAAATCCATTTAGTGCTTCCGATCAAAGGTTCAATAAGGATAGGCTGTCTAACCCCCATCAAGGATATAGTTCCAATGAATCTTCATTCCTCGCTTGCCAAAAGTGTGGCAAGAGTCATCAGGAAAGGTGCTTAATCGCTATCGATGGTTGTTATGGTTGTTGTAAAGGTGGTTTTAGATTCAGAGATTTCCCTTCACTTGGTGGGAAGGATAAAGATGGTTATCAGGTTCAGCCTAGTGCTTTTTTTGGTCGCCTAACTCTGTAGGATGCTTCTTCTGGTTTTGGTAGTACTTAATGTCTGATAAGTTTTATGCTTTTTAGACATGATAAATTATGAGGGTTCTCTGGATATGGTGACTGGTATATTGTGAGTCTATAGAAATTGCCCGGTTGGTGACTCTATTATTGCTAAACGAGTCTATAGAAATTGCCCAATTTCAGTTTCCTATAAGGTCAACTTAGTTGATATTGTGGAGTTAGACATAATAGACTTTGATGTTTTTCTTTGTATGTATTAACTCCATTCTTGTTATGCTTCCATTGATTATAGAACTCGAATGATCAGATTTAAGTTTCCAAATAAACCTTTCTTAAATCAGAAGGGTGAAAATTCTGCAACTATCAATTGGTTTATCTCATGTCGTAAGGCTAGGAAGATTATCTCTAAAGGTTGCATTAATCATATATTTTGGGTTAGGGATACAGACTTTGAAGCCCCTAATCTTGAGTCAGCTCCTGTTCTTAATGAGTTTCTTAAAGTATGTTGTGATGATCTTTCAGGCGTTCCTCTCGAAAGGGAGATAGACTTTGGAATTGACCTTCTTCCAGATATGTAGCCTATCTCCTTTCCTCCTTATTGTATGGCTCCGGTAGAGCTTAATGAATTAAATGATCAATTCAAGTATTTGTTGGATAAGGGTTTCATCAAGCCGATTATCTCACCATAAGATGCTCTTTGTATGTGTATTGATTATCGTCAATTGAACAAGGTCATGATAACGAATAATTAACATATTCATGACTGGTTTAATCAACTTCAAGGTGCTAGTTTCTTATCAAAGACTAATCTTTTATTAAGGTATTATCATTGAAGGTTAGGGAAACTGAAATTCCGAAGATGACTTTTCAAACTCGGTGTGGTCAATATGAGATTTTGGTGATGTCATTTGGCTTGACTAATGCCCTGATGGCTTTCATAGATCATATGAATAGAGTGTTCATGCAATAACTTGATATGTTTGTGAATTTGTTTATCGATAATTTTGATTTATTCTCGGAATGAGGATGAGCATGTCGATCATTTGAGGATTGTCTTGCAAATTTTCAAAAATTGTCAGTTCTTTGCTAATTTTAGCAAATGTGAGTTTTGCTTGAGGTCCGTTGCTTTTATTGGCCATATTGTTTCCACAGAAGGTATTTAGGTTGATCCTAACAAGATTGAGGTAGTTAATAACTGACCTAGACCTATTTCCCCTTGAGATATTCAAAGTTTCTTTAGTTTGACCGGTTATTACAGAAGATTTATTGAGGGATTTTCCTCTATTGCTTCGCCTTTCACTATGTTGACTCAGAAATAGGTAAAGTTCCTATGGTCGGAAATGTGTGTGAAAAGATTCCAAGAGTTGAAGACTAGACACACTTCAGCCCTAATCTTGACATAACTAGAAGGTTCCAATGGGTTTGTGGTATATTGTGATGCTTCGAGAATTGGACTTAGATTTCTTCGAATGCAACACGGTAAGGTAATTGCTTATGAATCGAGGCATCTTAAGGTGCATGAAAAGAACTACTCTACTCATTATTTGGAGTTGATGATATTTTTATTTGCCTTAAAGATTTGGATATATTATTTTTAAAGTGTCCATGTGGATGTGTTCACCGATCATAAGAGTTTACAATATGTGTTCAAGGAAAAGAATATGAATCTTCACGAAAGAAAATGGCTTGAACTTTTGAAGGATTACAATATGAGTGTTCTTTACCATTAGGGTAAGGCAAACGTGGTTATCATTGCTCTCAAATAATTGACGATGAGTAGTGTTTCTCAAAATAATCATGGGCAATAGGAATTGGTTCGTGATGTTCATAGACTAGGTTATTTGGTTGTTAGCTTGGTTTACTTCAAGGATGGTTGCATCATTGTTCAGAATGGTTCAGAATCGTCTCGTGTGTTATATGTAAAAGCAAGACCTTGACCCAACTTTGGTAGAGTGGAAGGAAATGGTACATAGAAAGGACATTGAGGCTTTCTCCTAAGAGGGAGATGGTGTGTTTCATTATCAACGTCGTCTATGTGTTCTGAATGTTGATGAGTTGAGGCAACAAATTTTATCAAAAGCTCACAGTTTTTGGTATTTTATTTACCCGAGAGCCACCAAGATGTATCGTGATCTATGGGAGCTCTGTTGGTGGAACGAGATAAAGAAGGATAATGTAAAATTTGTGGCTAAGTGTCCAAATTGCCAACAACTGAAAGTTGAGCTTCAGAAATTGGGAGATTTGACTCAAGACATTAGTATTCCTACTTGGAAGTGGGAAGACTTAAATATGGATTTCATTATCGATTTACCCCACACTCGGAGGAAGCATGACTTGATTCAGGACATTGTGGATTGGATGACGAAGTCGGCACATTTCATTCTCGTAAAGACTTTGTATTCAGCTGAGGATTAGGCTAAGTTGTATATCTGAGAGATGGTTAAGTTGCATGGGGTGCCCTTATTTGTTATGTAGGACCAAGGTACATAATTTAATTCTCAGTTTTGGAGCTCTTTCCAAAAAGGCCTTGGTACCCGAGTTAAGGTTAGTACGACCTTTCATCCCAATGGCCATGGTCAAGCCAAGCGTACCATTCAGACTTTGGAAGAAATGTTAAGGGCTTGTGTTATTGACTTCAAGGGAAATTGGGATGATCATTTTCTATTGATTGAGTTTGCGTATAATAATAGTTATCACTCAAGTATCCAAATGGCTCTGTTTGATTCTCTTTATGGTAGGAGGTGTAAGTCTTCTATTGGTTGGTTTGAAGTTGGTGAGGTCGCTCTGATAGCGCCTGAGTTGGTGCATGAGGCTATTGAAAAGGTTTGACTAATTCGGATAGTTTGAAAATGGCTCAAAGTTAACAACCGTCTTATGTGGATGTTAGAAAGAGAGTTTGAATTTGATGTTAATGATTGGGCTTACCGGAAAATCTCACCTATGAAGGGTGTGATGAGATTTGGAAAGAAGGGTGTGATGAGATTTTGTAGCTAACAGAACCACCAGAATTGAATTCGGGGGCCGTCTTCCTAGACCTCTTACCGAAGTCAACTGTTCAAATTTCAAAAGCTCCAAAACACCGAAACTTGAACATAATCCAAATGAATGACCAGGTAACCAAGCTATAAGTCTCAGCAAGTCATAAATGACTTAGGGTCACTATGAGAACTCTCTAAACGATGAAAAGAAGGCATTTACTGAGAAATGACCATGAGGGTCATTACACTTATGTCTACTTATGCATTCGTGTTCATTAAATCAGTTTTAAACTTCATGTTTTAGTTCGGAATCAATTACTCAATAAATTTTATGTATTTAGCTTTTAGAATTGGGTTGCAGATCTTGCCCCACTCGGCGAGCATGACTTCGTCCGTTGTTCGAACTGCCAAATTGTTGGAAGTTCTGTAAAACTCGGTGAGCCAAAATACCACTTGGTGCATCACCGAGTGGTTCGGCGAGCATGACTTATACCGCTGAAGGGAGCACGAACTGAAAGGTTTTAAAGGCCAAACGATTTAAAATTTCAAAATCCTTCATCTTCTCCCATTTTTAACTCCCGTGCTCTCACACCCTATATTAGATCTCTTGTATTTTCATGTTTTTCTCTCGTATCGTGTGAAAACATTGCTCAGGATTGTACAAATTTGCCGCCTAGCTTTACAAATTTCATTTTCGGCATAAAAGGTTGGTTTTCCGAACCCCAAATTCCATATGTGGTTGAACTTGAATGCAAATCTGAAAATTGTTGTTGATAAGTGTTAGGTAGTTGATTTCAATCGTGTTTAATTGTTGGATTGCTTGTAATTTATTTGATTTAGTGCCTAATTGTGTGTAATTGATCGATTCCCGTGTTGTGCTTGTTTAAAATCAAGTCTTAATTGTTGGGTTGCGGTAAATTTGTGTTGGGTCTAGTAGGGTGAAGTCTAAGTAACCCCGAATTGTGCTAAATGATGTATTTTGCCCAATGATGGAGCATTTGATGTCATTCTTAAGGGTAAAAGATGTCAAATGGCCAATCTTTGCCAAATCGGGGGAAGTCTGAGTACCTCGAGGGCATGGGTAGTATGGGTCTTGCTTGAATTTGACAATGTATATGTTTAAATTTGTTTTCATGGGCTGCAGGTTTGATTTTGAGAAAAGGGGTAGAAACCTAGCACGAAGTGCCATTTGGCGAGCCAAGTTGGGCTCATCGAGTGGTTCGGCGGTTCGCCAACCCCCCCCCCCCACAGATCGCCCTTAATTTCAATAAATTGGTGAGTTTGAGTCTGTAACTTTTGGCGATACGCTTGAGTTCGCCGAAAGTCCCTTTTGATCGCCCGCCCCTAATCCTTAAAATATACTTTAACTTTTGGCGAGCTACTTCTAGCTCGCCAATTGGTATCGGCAATCCGCCGAATGGCCCTGGACATCACCGACCTGTATTGAATTTTGAAAAATTTTATTCTATAACTTTCGGTGAGTCATTCTGCAACTAATTTCCTGCATTTGTTTTTGGATATTTTCTAACATTTTTCTATGTTATTTGCAGGAATGGCTAGAACTAATTTGACTGATAGTGGCATGATGCCCCGAAAGCGGGCACGTGGAGTCGTCATAAATGAGGAAGTAGTTGCTTCTAATTCTAAGGCCAAGAAGCTACCTCCAAAGGGAGGCACAAAGGAAAGGGCAGAGTGCTCGTGGTTGAGACACCGGAGTATAACTCTGATAGTGAGGGAGTCTATGAGACTCACCTCACCTCATCAGATCTTGAGGATGATTCTTAGGCTCCCATCTCTAAGCCTGAAAATGACCAGCTTTTAAAGGACTGGAGAGCAGAGCTTTGCTCCAAGGGGATGCATGATTCGTCTATGGATCTCGGTTCTCCAAACACCTCCTCCTCTTCCTCCTCCTTCTCCAACTCCAGCACAGACGGTGGTCCCGACACCACCAATACAGAGTCCTCATCCCCGGTCACTCAACTGGTTAAAGGCTGAAAGAATGAGGACATCTTAAAGGAGAAGAGATTGTCCACATATGGTATGGTGGAGAGACATCCAGCAGTGTGGGACACTCTCAGGTTCCACAAACTCAAAGTCCTCACCAAGACCCGTGGCCTATACATCCCTACATGGGTCTGGGAGTTCTATGTTGCCTACAGTGACTTGGTGCCTCAGGGGAAGAAAAAGGCTAGTGACTTCAAGCCGGTGGACTTCGTGATGGTCCGAGGGAAGAAACTTAGATGCAGCAGTGATGATATAAATGTTATGTTTGAGAGGGCTACATAATTCATGCACGAATACCAGAGTATGATACACTACAAAGACTCTGGATGACCTCAAGAGTTGTATAGACCCTCTTCTTTCTGACACCACCACGAAGTGGATTGAGGCCGGAGCACCGATAGAGAAGAAGGACCTAAATGTAGCTACTAGATATTAGTTTGGGTTCATTCTGTAACACCCAATATTTTAGCGAGTTGAACTAGTGTGTTGTAGAGTCTTGTAGTGGATTTTTGGAGTGTAGTATGAGGGTTAAAATCAAGATAAATGACTCTCATACTTAGACTAACATGTTTAGGGGTAAAACGTCCGAGTACGACTCCCCAAGGACCACCTAAGGGGTCCTTGAGGAGGACCCCAACAGTGCCCAAAAAGCTGTCAAAACAGCTTGATTCACGACCCCTATTGACGCCTCTTAAATCAACTTATACCCCGTAGGTAAGGGCCTGCAACACACTGCAAAATATGAGTCTCTGACCCAAACCACGAGACTAAACCACGTCCAATAGACCTATCCACAGTCCGTGGATGGGGTCTCGTAGGTGCTGCCAGTTTTTGTTAAATTAGTTTTAACTGAGGAGTTGAGGGTTAGTTTAGTAATTATTTTAGAGGTTAGGAGGGGCGATTAGTTAGTTAATTAACCTCCGATAAATAGTTAATAGACCCTAAACTAATCACTTTAACTCATTCATCTTAGAACTCCCAAACTACTCTCAAGAAATTCTCTCTCTAGAAGGAAAGAAGAAGAAGAGGGGCAGCATCTAGGTCAATTCACCATTGATTTCAAGCTTTGTTTAGGGCATTGATTAAAGGTATGTGAATCTTAATCATCCATGGGTTCTTCCACCCATGGAGCCCTCTTAGTAATCCCCTAATTGTGAACTCAAAAACCCAATTCTAGCTAGGGTTGTGATTGCATTGTGGGTAGGGTTTGGGTGTGATTCCAATCTAGTGGATATCATCCAATTATGATTGATTTAGATTTGATTAATTATAATGTGATGATTTCATGTGATTTATATGATGAACCTTAATCTAAATTGATAAATGTGATCTTTGTGGGTTTATGTCATTAGAGGGAAAGTTGAAGGTTCATATATGATCTTCCTAATTCAATGTTGTGTGTAGTAATTGAACAAATTTAGGATCATATAATCATGAATTGAACTAGAATCTATTGTATATGATTGATCTTGATTTGTAAAGCTAGAATTTAACCTTTATGATCAATTAAGATTAGAATCACCTAATAATGAAAGATGTGATCAAATTACCTTGAAATCTAGGTATAAAGAATAGATTAAGAAAGGAACCTTGAGAGTAGGGCTTTTGATCATGATAGTTAGGGCTTTAGGGTGAAACTAATGTGAATAACAATTGATGTAAAGGCTTGAGAGTAAAGTCTAAAAGAGAATGGAAGTCTAGTAGGTTGAATTATGGTGAAAGGCCTATACTCACCTTACCTACCTTAGATATGCTTGATATATGAAAGTGATAGAATCACTTGAACATGGATTAACTGTCAAGGACATCCTTTCATGATAGATGAGTGTTAAGCAAGGCTTAACAAGTAAACCTTGAGGTGTATGCTTGGCCTCAAGTGGATATTGAAGATGAAGTGGAGTGTCACACAAGATAGGGTTCGGACTCCAAGAAGAAAGGAGAGCCACACCTAGTTGATGTGAGGACTATCCAAGTTAAAGGGGGAACTCTTACATAGTAGAGTGTGGGTTGTCCCAAAGTTAGGTCTCATGAGATGGGAACCTTCACATAGTGGAGTTAAGGTTCTTAGTAGAAATCTCCATATCCTATGAACTAAGACATGCTTGAGAAGTATCTCATAGTGTTCTAAAGCATAATTGAACTAAGACTTACTTAATAAAGTACCTTATAGTGTTCTAAAGTTAAAGAGAGGAACTAGGTTCCAAACCAAGAAGTGTTAGCATGAGGACCTAAAGATAGTACTTAGCATGTATAGTATTATGGGGTGCGCGCTATGCATGCATGGCACAAGTATGACTTAGGGTCACTAAAGAGAAGTCTTGAGATAGGATTAGGCTAGAGTTGCCTTTCCTAGTTATAGTTGACTAAAGGTGAGAGATTCCTTTAGTTATAAGAGTTAAGCTAATAATGAGGCCAAAGTAGGGTGCATATGACTAGGATGACTTCAAGGCTATGCTTAGTGTGAAGGGTAGTATGAGATGCCTTTCATACATTGCACAAGTGTGTCTTGGGGTTACTTAGAAGTATGGTACCCTTATGGCATAGAGAAGCTTAAGAGTTGACCTTGTACATAGATTATAATTAAGATGACATGAAGACCTAAGTCTTGAGTGTGAAGGTGGACTATTCCCAAGAATGACCAAAGAGAGGTACTTAGCTTGGATGGTAATATGGGATGCTATCCTTGCATTGCACAAGTATACTTGGAGGTGGCTTGTGAAGTAGTTCTCTTGTAACATGAAGGACTTAAGGTTGAAGTATGTAACCATGGAAGTCTAAGTAAAGACTATGCCATGAACATGATGTATCACCAATTCTCATTAAATATATCTTATGTTGACTTATGTGTATATGATGCTTGTGTTGATGATTATTATATGTCTATGTTGACTGACCAAGTTATTATCTCTTATGTTTATGTCTTATATTGACTAACCATTTGAGATGCTCTTATGATGTTGTGCTAGCTTTCATATTTGGTACATTTTGTACTAACGCATATTGCCTACATTTTAATCAAATGTAGGGTTTGGAGACTCGAGAGCTACTTGGAGTTAGGTTTCTAGAAGTTGCAAGAAGTTGAAGATCTTGGTGAGTCCTCATAGCTTCGAGGACAAAACCCACCTTACCTTTATGTCTATTATTTTCATATGAATACTATTGTATGGGATGTGTCTCAAGAGTTTATTCAGAAAGTTGTATTAGATGGTTTGAGACAAAGTCTAGAAAGTTTTTCGTTTGCTTTTATGAAAAATGACTTTGATTGTAAAAGTTTTGAATTTTCTCGTATTTTTCTATTATCTTATGTTAAGAATATGCTAAGGTCTTGTATGCGACCCCTTCGGGGTCAACTACACCATGTTATGTCTAGGGGGTACCCTTGGGTCGTGGCAAACATGGTATCAGAGCATAAGGTTTTGGGATAAATTTTAGGATGTCTCAAACCACGTCAAAGTAGAGTCTTATTCATGGATGTGAATCGCGATACATTTATGAATAGGAGGCTATTGGATGCTTATGAAAAGTCGTACTTCTTCATTCTCTTAGTCGTGCCATAGAGTTTGGCTTTAGTAGGCCTTCTTCTAATGTTGCCTATGATATTTTTTTCAGGTTATGGAAAATACTAGGGCTAATGCTAGGAGATAAGGAGAAGACAATGGAGATCAAGTGATTCCTCCCCCAAGTTCCATATCAAGCTCCTCCTCAAGTTCCAAACAACCCTCCAATTGGGAATGCCAGTCTTGAAGAGTTTAGGACTTCTATGCAATTATTGGCCCAAGCCTTAACGGCGCAAGCCAATAGAGAGGTGGTGGCTCCGGAAAATCCTATAGGAGGGATGGGTGCTTTTAGGATGAGAGAGTTTTTGAGGATGAACCCTCCGGAGTTTTATGGCTCCAAGGTGGAGGAAGATCCAAATGGGTTCATAGAGCAGGTTTATAAGGTGCTAGCAATCATTGGGGTGTCCTCTATTGAGAAAGCGGAACTAGCCGCCTATCAATTGAAGGACGTTACCCAAATTTGGTATGAGCAATGGAAATATAGTAGGCCAATAGGACCGGGCCCTATAGAGTGGGAAACTTTTAAGTCGGCATTTCTAGATAGGTTCTTTCCCCGGGAGTTGAGGGAAGCCAAATTGGGAGAATTCATAAACCTCAAGCAAGGTAGTATGAGTGCTAAGGAATACTCTTCGAAATTCACCCTTTTGTCTAAGTATGCTCCAAGCTTGGTAGCTAACCCTAGGGATTTGATGAATAGGTTTATGATGGGGGTGTCCGAATCGATAGAAGAAGACATACGGCAATGTTTGTTGATGATGTGGATATCTCACGCCTTATAGTGTTAGCCCAACAAATAGAAGAGTCAAAGCTCAAGATGATGAAAAGGGAGGTAAAGAGGGCTAGGAGCAATGAAGGGAACTTTTCTAATGTTAAGTCTGAGGGACAAGATAGGCCTAGGACTAAACTAAGATATTCCGGCCAAGATTCTTCCAACACCTCTAGGTTTGACAAAGAGAAGGGTAGTGGGTCTCCATTTCCCAAGCCTACTTGCTCCAAGTGTGGGAGGAGTCATTATGGTAAGTTCCTAGCCGGCATGGATGGTTGCTATGGGTGTGGGAAGGATGGGCACAAAGTGAGAGATTGTCTGGTTCTTAAGGATAAGAAACTTGTCTCTAGTGATCTGGAAGAGGGTAATCAAAGAAGAATAGGTTTTATGCTCTCCAATCTAGAGAAGATCAAGAGTGATCTCCTCATGTCCCTTTCTGTTATGTGTTTCATGCTTTAGTAAAATTTTCAGATTTCTTGTCTTTTATGACTTGTCATGTTGGATTTTGAAGTTATTTTAGCATATATGATGTTTAGAAAAGTTTGTGTAGGCTTGCTCCCAAGTGGGGGATAGTGTGCCTATCTAGTAGGGTTGTTGTGTTTCCATTTATATGCATGTTCATGATATTGCTTAGCTCTTGGTAGAAATGATTTATATGCATTAGTTGTCTCATGAGGTAGTGCTTTGAATAGGATTGCATATAAACTTCATGAGTGTATTATGAGCATGCCTAGTTTGTGGGATTGAAGTTCTTCCTTGATCATGTGCATTAGATGTAATTCATGCATAATGGGCTGCTAAGTTAGATTTTAGGAAGTGTTTAAAGTGTCATTCGAGGATGAATGTTCCCAAGTGGGGGATAATGTAACACCCCATATTTTAGTGAGTTGAGCTAGTGTGTTGTAGAGTCTTGTAGTAGAGTTTTGGAGTGTAGTATGAGGGTTAAAATCAAGATAAATGACTCCCGTTCTTAGAATGACATGTTTAGGGGTAAAACGTCCGGGTACGACTCCCCAAGGACCACCCAAGGGGTCCTTGAGGAGGACCCCAACACTGCCCAAAAAGTTGTCAAAACAGCTTGATTCACGACCCCTATTGACTCCCCTTAGATCAACCTACGCCACGAGTCTCTGACCCAAACCACGTCCATTAGACCCATCCACGGTCCATGGATAAGGGTCTCGTAGGTGCTGCCAGTTTTTGTTAAATTAGTTTTAAGTGAGGAGTTGAGGGTTCGTTTACTAATTAGTTTAGGGGTTAGGAGGGGCGATTAGTTAGTTAATTAACCTCCTATAAATAGTTAATAGACCCTAAACTAATTACTTTAACTCATTCATCTTAGAACTCCCAAACTACTCTCAACCCCAACCCTTTGTTAGGTTTTATACTAGATAACGATCGTTTGCACCTAGAATTGGATGAGGTGTGCTTGAAATGTTAATCACTATCTTATGTGGATCCACTAGCTAATGTCTATCTAAACAACCTATGGTGGCACATAGTTTATGGGACATGGGTAATCGCCACTTGTTCACTTGGTGTTAAGCATAACTCCTACGGAATATTTATTATTCTTATTCATCTTTACTCTAAAGGACTTTGGTAATCACCTCTTATCCTTATATCATGTGACATGGGTAATCGCCTCTTGTCTTTTATTAGAGGTCATGGGTAATCCTGCTTGCCTCATTCTTAGAATAGCTCCTTAACTTTGATTCATTTTAGGTGAGATGACCTTTCAACCTTAGAATTCTTTATGTGAGAAAACCCTTCACTCATTCATGAGGTATTTATATGTGTAATCCTTTCACAACAATTAACCACAACAACAACATATATGCTTTTACTCTTAAAGCAATTTGCATCATATCTCATCAGTTCCATAAGAACATGCGTAGTTCCATAATTCACCTTTCATAGTTCAAAACCCACTTTCAATTATAAATATCTTGAAAACATGGGTTAAGCATGGGTTTATGGGGATTTATCTTAGAATTGTGGAATATATCTCAATTCATGCATAATAATTCATAACCCAATCAAATAAATCAATATTTAAAGGAACCCTTGACATGGAAGAAAAACCCTAACTCAATTGGGGATTTGTAAATTTGTAAATTGGAGAATTCGGGAACTCCATGGAGGAAAGGGATCCATGGATGAAAACCATCATACCTCAATGCCAAAAGCTTGACTTCAATGGTGTAATTGGAGACTTGACTTGAAACTCTAGGTTGACTCCTTCTTCTTCAAGCTTTCTAGAGAGAAATATTTTAGAGGAAGACTTGTCTTCTTTGAATAATTTGAGAGAATGATTTCAATTGGGGAAATTTGGAGGTTAAAACACTTATACAGGGCTTTAGGTATGTCACGACCCAGGAGTACCCCCTAAACGTAACACGGCGTACTTGACCCCGAAGGGGTCTCATACAAGCTTCTAGCATCATCATAACATAAAACATAGAAATAATGCGGAAAATTAAAAAAAATACAATAGAAGTCCAACTTCATTTTTCATAATGGAAAAATCAAAGGAATCTAGACTTTGTCTCATACACCATCTAAACATAGGAATACAAAGTTTGGAACTTAGCCCTTTATATAAATAGAAGTCTCAATATGAGAAGTACAATAGAAACTAAGAAATGGATAATCCGTCCTCGAACTTAAGGACTCACCACAACATGGAGATAAGCAATCCAAGTCTTCTTCAAGAAAGGAGAATGTAAGCCACCTAGCCGGAACCTACACTTATCAAAATGTAGAGGAAGAAGGGGTTAGCACAAATATGCACCAAGTATGGAATGCATAAAATCCTTGAATATGCTAAAAAGGACATTTTAGTGAAAAGTATGCATTTGACAAGTTTGGAAACCAACATGCATTTACAATGTACATCACAAGCCAAAAATCAGATTCATACTCATTTCATAGTAAAACCATTACCTTAGTAACCCCTAGGAACACTTGTGCAATGTGTGGTTGGCATCCCAGAATACCAACCCTACTAAGTACCCCCTTGAAGCTACCTTGGTACAACATATCATCTTTAGACCTCATTATAATCATTAGTCACAAATAAGGAAGATAGTCATGTACATTACTTTGAATATAAGGAAAGTCATTCATAACAACTATCCATTCCACACACATACATACATTTATTTTTCATCATAATATAAAGGAACAATCCCACAACATCCTACAAAGTCTACTTGTGCAATGTGGAAGTGAAGTCTCATACCCATACTCCTACTAAGTACACTCACCAAGAAGTCAAAGTGTAGTTCATGTCTCATTCATTATCTTCATTATACAAGGAAAGTAGCATTAACCGACATAGACCATGTGAGCTACATGGAATCCGGTGTTCTACCCCCACACCGAAAAGAGGGTGTCCTACTTGCCTAAGGTAGAACTATCGTGATAACTTTTAGGTGGATACACTAGCTAAAGACCTATGTGGGCACATAATTATGGGATAAAAGATTGCTACTATAAA
>JAJOOR010016337.1:0-46569 GCA_036250505.1 Solanum acaule | reverse complement strand
GTTGGCCAAAAACTCACTGATTTCCACACTTGGCCGAATTTCCAGATTCTGAATTTTTTTCCAAAAATGACTACTTCCAATTTCAAGCTTCTTCATATTCATTTTAAATTGTCGGATGTTACACCCAATTTCCTTCTATTGTATTAGATGGCTATTGACACAAAGTGTTTAGACTCCGCTCTACTTTGATAAAATGTTTTGGACTTTAACTGTTGTCTTTACTTCTAATGTTCTATTTCTTATGTTATGAATGCTAAGTGGCTTGTATGGGGTATCTCGGGGTCCTATACTCCATGTTACATCTAGGTTGTACCCATGGGTTGTGATAATCGTATTTATTAGATTTCAAATATGAGTGTTACAATCTATATGAATCCTCTAATCCGTCTTTTCAAACATAAATTAAAGGGCTTGTAAGCTTGAATCTTGATGTACTTTTCCTTGACTTGTACCTTGGTTTCAAGGGATTTTGAGCTTTCTCTTGAATCTTGACAAACCCGATCTTGACTTATACTTTTATTCAAGGACTTTTGAGTTTGTTCTTGAATTTTTTGGTCTTGATGTTGAGTTTTTCTTGAACTTTAACCCTTGAATTCTTGAATTTGTATCTTGTATAGAAATCTACGGCATTTGATTCACAAGCTCTCTCTAGCTTCCTATTAAAATTATGGTTTGATTTCTAAATTCTGAGATGTGAGTGACATGGAGGATTGTGTTTAGTAAATTGGGCTCGTCTTTTGTAGCCTAAATCAATGGACTAGTCTAATGAAATTGAATTTTAATTAAATCCATGTTTCGAATTGAAATAATTAATTCTTTTAAATTAATCTACAATATTTATTTGGACTAACATATTTTGAATTAAATATAATCAAAATAATTTTATGAATTGATATATAATAAATTTTAAATATTACACCAGCTTTTACAATTAAATAATAGATATGACAAACACATCTAATATGGAAATATCTTCTAAAGTTGACGAAAACTCATTTTTTAAACTATCGATAGCAACGGTACTGTTAAATTGTACAATAAGTCTACGGTCTTGATTATATTAATGATAAAATTATTATATATCCAATGATAAATAATTGTTAAATAATTTTTTATTTATAGCAAGATCAAGATCAGGAGTGAAAATCTCTACCTAATAAATTTGCTAATAACTAACGTAAATAGTATGGATATTGTTCATGACGTCTAAAAATATTTAATCGACAAGTACTTCTATGAATACCTTGAAATAAGAGATTAGAAACCAATTGTATATAATGAATAATACCATAAGAAGAAGCAGATGTAAAAGGCAAACAACTCAAAGCTGTCATTTTTTGCTAAATCTTCACGGTCCTTATTTTATTACAGGTTCAATTAATTTATTGGTCATGGGTTGAATATAGTTTGGGCTGGTACTCCAGTAACATCTCTAACTTCTTTTAACTGTTATCTACAACCCTTTTGGGTAAAATTCACATGTCTAATCAATTGACTCATCCCCCGAGATTACAACCGGTCTAATGCTCTTATTTATCCTGACAAGTATTACATTCAACTATAGTTGTTTCTTCTATAATTCCACACAATACTAAAAAAAATTGCAATTTTGCAGGTCGTGGAGGAAGACAATGAGTTTGAGAACGAGCATGAGCAATAACAGGACTAGTGAGTGTATCAACATCATTATTATTAGGAAAAATTACCTAACTACACAACCTTTTATTTCCATAATCTCTAAAATTTCCTACCATTTCAAAATATTACAGAAATCCCTCTTTTTCTCTTTTTCTCTCCTTTTTCGGATACATTATTAACAACCCTTCCAACCACACAATTTTGTTTCTATTTTTACGCCTAATATCACTCCCATATATCGGAATTTACATCCATCACTCCATTTTTGAACTTCAAATATATTCTCTCTCTAGTTCAACAATTTCAAGTTCCTAAACAGGTAGAACTATTTCTTAATAATTTTTTTCCTTTCCAGTTCTTCAATTGTTGTTTTTTTTTTTTTTTTTAAAATAGCAATTTTCTTATTCATATGGATTCTGCTCCCTCTTTTAGTATTAGGTTTACCCAAATTAGTTTCACCCATCACAGATGTGGTACCTTGTGTATTTGACTCCGATGATGAAAACTTTCATGAAAATAGATCTAACCAATGAAACGATCCATTAATCATGAATAATTTGAGAGCGGAGAAATTGAAAAATGGATATGTACTTGAGTTCTAAATCTACTGTTGAAAAAACGCTCAAAGAAAGAAGGAAAAAACATGGATCTGTCATTACACAATCATCACTACCAAAGATAAAGTTTTTCAATGTATCTCATTTATTTTGATTATTAAATTAGTCTTGTTAGTGTTATTACTAATACGAAACATCACTGCAACAATAACCTTTGTTTTATACAATGTATCATGTTCTTATTTAAGGTATTGATACATAACTTTAATGTTATTGAATCTTCAATTAGTGTTTATAATGTTCGACATAAATGTACTTGATTCATAAACACTACCTAATGTATTATTAACTTGTATCAAGTTATATAATGTATTTCCACTTGTGATACATAAATCATAATGTTCTATAACTGGAGAACTGTCCGATTCAACAATAGATATATTATACATATCAATGGCAATTTTATACTACCAGATACATATACCAAAATTATTCAACTAGAAGGCTATGTGTCTATACACGTTACCGAATAAATACACTTGATACATAAACCCTTTATGTTCTATAACTATGGAACTGTGTATCAGATTAATTGATATGTGCATAATACTGTCACGCCCCGAGCCTACACCTTGGGTGGGACTAGCAATCAAGAACCATTGTTGACCCCAAGCGAACCCTTGGTCTGGCTTACTTACTCAACGGAAGACTTAACTCATGAAGAAAAATACTTTTAAAAGAAAACTGAACTCCTCAATAAACTCTTAGAATGTATCAAGATAACATTCACTGGCCAATAGTGGCAACTCAAGTCTCAACCATTAAAATAGGAAATAGAAAACTCAAGAACTAGCATCTAACTGTCTATGAAGCCTCTAAAACAATTGAGATGGACGTCGGGACAAGACCCACGACATCCTAATGAACTAACTAATACTGAAAGAGATAAAAGGGATCCTCTGGAAAGCAAGGAGGCTCACCACAAAACTCTGAATGCTCAACTGGATAAACGAAGCTCTAAATGTTGATCCTGGTTACTTGTAACTTCATTGAATATACGAGTATGCGAGGGGAATTCTACAACAAGACATAAGCTTGAAAGGAACTGAAAGAACTTACCTGGATCAACTCAACATCACTGAAACTCATTTCAATATAAAGAAGTAATGTAAATGCAATATAAAGAAAAGCTTTTAAAACATGGATATCAACTCTGTGTATTTAGAAATACAATAATACTCTATGTGTATGCAAAGATACGATATAAACTCTGATTTGTATATAAAATACAAGTTAACTATGTATATAAAATACAAATACTTCTGTGAGAGTTTCTCTAACCGACAACCATAACGTAAGAGCTATTGTGATGATACAACATTTTGCCTCACGCTGCTAGGGACGTCCTATACCTTGCCGAGGGTATAGAACCTTACTATTAAGTGGATCTACTAGTCTATGCTAGAAAGCATTAAGGAATCATCTAACAAAGTATGACCATTTCTACCTATGGTGGCTACATGGTTTATGGGAGCATGGAGTTATCTGAACTGTCCACCATATCAGTGGTCAATACTACTCCAAAAATATGATACTAGCTCTTATGTTTAAGAACATACTTCTTTCTGTGATTTGAGATAATTGCTCAAAAAACATAGCTCAAGGTCTATCTTGGAAATCAAAGTTTCCTCTTTTGCTTAATTGTGAAAGCATTTTAAACTCTTTGGGAATACATAGTCCCCATATACTCTTTGAAGAAATTATCTTCAATCTTTACATCTTTACTCTTTACTCAACTTGAAATTTAAGTCTTAAAACAAAGTTAAAACATTTGGAAAAGACTTTTGGAATACTCTAAGAACTTCTCTTGACTTGACTCTTACTTCTCTTAACTTTAATCTTAAATTTCCTTGAATTGAACTATGGATTCAAGGGTCATGATCTCATGTTATAGATGATTTCATGTTGTTTAAACATAGCTTAGAGTGTAGCAAACATAGGTACGTTTCAAGGGAACTAGTACGAAAAGAATGGGAAAGAAGTAGAAGACCTGGCGTCCCTGGCGCTCTGACTGGTGCGGGGTGCCACACTCAAAACTTCAGAGCTGAAGTTGGGGAGCACTAGCTAGCGCAGCGCCCTAGGGTCAAAACATCAGAGGACTCGTTGGGGCGCGCTGAGAGGCACAACGCCCCACCCCTATTCCCCAGATTTTTGACGAATTTCCTTTGTCGTTTTTCAACTCTAAACCCACTAAACTCAATTGGGTATTTCCCCCAAACACTTAGATTCGACTACATAACCAAAATATGCAAGAATCTACTCACAATGACACCTAATTTCATGAATTAAAATCAAGAACTCCTCAACAACTTCAACAATCAAGAACTCCTCAACAACTTCAGCAATCAAGAACCCGATAGACACTTCAAACAAATCCATCAAGAACTCAATTTCAATGCTTTCAAGAACATAATTTCGCTGAATAAATCATGATTGGCACGTGGGTGAACTAATCCAATGCTATGTTATCTCACATACCTCGTAGGGATCACCAATTGATGAAATCCACGACATTAGCTTCAAGATTTGGCGATTTCCTTGCTTCTTCTCCTCCTTTCTCCTCTTCTTTTATCTTCTCTCTAAATCATAACTTAGTTTTCAAAAGCGTAAAAGAAAAGACCAAACTACCCTTCCAAAATCCGGATTAGACTTTTCTTATTTGAATAGCCCAACTTCAAATAGGCATATATCACTCATACGAACTTGAAATCTTGCAAACTCGGCGGCATTAAAAAGATAATTCCAAGATATTTCCTACGGTATTTAGAAACACACCTAACTCATCCTCAGCTAGGAGTTCTGGTCATTTGAAGTTGACCAAAAACTCAAACTTAACTTAACTTAACCAATTTTCCACATTTTTTCCTTCTTTCCTAAAATGACTCTTTCTACTTCTAACTCTTTCTAGTTCTTTCAAATAGCGATATGTTACAATATATCCCCCTTGGGAACATTCATCCAAGAATGAGATTACTTTTACTAGGATCAGGGTGTAACATCTAACATTCAACTCAAACATCCAACAATCAAATCTAACACATCAAGTATATAAATTAAAGAGTACTAAGAAGAGAATTAGTACCTTGGTCTGAAATTTCTTCGAGCTCAAAGAGATGTAGATATCTTTTTTTCATATTCTTCTCAGCTTCCTATGTAGCTTCCTCAACAAACTGATTCCTCCAAAGGACTTTAAGTGATGCTACTTCCTTAGTCCCAACTAGCGAACTTGGCGATCTAGAATTTGAACTAGAATTTCCTCATAGGACAAGCTATCCTTGATACCAATATATTCAGTTGGTATGATAAGTGAAGGATCTCCCATGCACTTTTTCAACATGAAGACGTGAAATACCGGATGAACTGCTGCTAACTCTTGTGGTAGCTCTAACTCATAAGTTGCATTGCCAATGCTCTTGGATATTCTGTAACACCCCTAAATATTAACCAAGAGTCGCATGTGGATTTACCGTCGCTTAATTACTACAATATGTTTTATTCGCATTTTGGGAACTTGAAATTTTGTGATAATTGAAAACTTGCTTAGCATAAATTGTGATTGTAATTTAAGGTATTGTATTGGGGTATTTTCATAATATTATAATTAGAGTTATGTATAACTTTAAAAGGAGGTGAGGGATATATATATAGGTGTATATGTATGCATTTTGGGCAGCACACAACTATTTTGGCAGCCACCTTTTGGAGAGTTGTGCATTGTGATAAACATCACTCTTGAGGCTATATTTTGACACCTCCTCTAGTGAAATTCGTTTCCCCTGAGGTCTAAGAACGTTAGAACATTATCTAACCATTTGTTCTTCAAAATCACAAGAGAAAAACTTGGTCCATTTTGCTAGGATTCGAGACACACCCTTCTCTTTGGTAAGTGGTAAAATATGTTTTGGAGCTGGGTAGTGTTTAGTATTTTAAGCATAACTTGAGTTATAGAACTTAGTTTACAGTGAATAATGGAAAGCTAATTCATATATGTACAACTCTTATGTTTATGTAAAACTCTAATTTAGTTGTTATGGATTCGAAATATGGGACGCAACATAGGACAAGTTCTATCCAGATTTCGAAATTAGAAATCCTGTATGGACAGCTGTTAGTGTTTTGAATATATATTTTTATACAAAATACATTTTGCGGTGATTCTTGTTTGTTTGCAACCCTAAGAGATGTATCTACATCTTTCATGAAGGTTATAAAGTCTAGTTTTGCCATTTTCCTTTCCAAATCTAAGTTGCGACATGATGTACTAGGCTGGCCAGAATTACTGTTTTGGGAGCATAATCATATTTGTACAAGCTAAGCTTACTTGTGATGATAATCCTATTTTACATCAGCATTATTGATTTGCTAGGAATTAAAGAAGTTATTTAATTGTATTTTTAAGGTTATATATACTCGTGAACAAGTTGAGGACCTTGATACGTTGGTTGGTCTACGGTTTGAACTCGTGAAGTTGTGTTGGACTGTTTCCATGCTAAAGCACCGAGGTTTGTGTATAAAATTTTACTTGCACTCTTTTAACTGCTGGTATATTTGAAAGTTGGTCTTGGTACCTTGGTTACCTCTTGTCACTTTGCATTGTCGTGTTGGTATCCTTTAAGACGTTAAAGATGCTTGTGTAACTCGGCCACTTGTACGAATTGTTTGATCACTTGGCACTCTGGTTGGGACCTTGTCCTTCTTGTGGCTGTGACTTTGGCACTATTGGCATGCCTCTTAATTCGGATCATTTGCCATCTTAACTCTGGAGTTTTAGTCCATTTTAAGAATGGAAGTTGTCCATTTTAAGTACGAACTAGAAAGCCATTTTTAATATGGTTCCTGTTTCTCTTGATTATTGGGATTTGACCCTTCTTGATACACGGCGTCGTCCCTTCTTGATACCTTCTTGTGCTTGGTGTTATGACATTATGTATATATTGGGCGAGCCTTGTTATTGAATCTCTTGGAAATTGGTGCTATAAGCATTCTTGACATTTGGATCTTTAAATATCAAACTTGATACTCATATTATATTGTTTACTTGATTTAATTATTATGTTTCTATGGTGCTTGCCATGACTTCAGAAAGTTAACTTGGTGAATCTGATGTCTCCGAACCTATAGTTTTTACACCACTAAGCTATATGCTTAGCGATAGTTGTTTCTATTGTAGGGAATGATCGAGTGGATACATGAAGCTGGCCATTGGAGATGGAAATTTTGAGAGCCTTAAGGAAGATCACATTTGCATATATGCATCTATATTTTGTATAAACATTGGGACTTGTACATGATCTATGTGTTGTATATTTACATGAAATTTTGAGGACTAATTTGATCATGTCACCATGGGTTGTAATATAAGTATGTCTATATGTTTTGTTCTTTTGGGGTGTGTAAGCCCAAGTCTTTTAATATATTAAATTTACCACTAATTTTGAATGATTGTGTGAAAGTTGAACCACCTAATTTGGGTACTCGAAAGTTAGTAATATTCTTTTTATATCATTTTTACTAGTGTGAGGACAATATATGCATAAAAATCTCGTGAGTTATTGACTTATATTATTTTGGAAGGGTCACTACATATTCTGTAAGGACCAATATACCGGGGACTAAGCTTCCCCTTCTTACCAAATCACATAACATCCTTCATGGGCGAAACTTTCAAGTATACCCAATCATGTACTCCAAACTCTAACTCCCTTCTCCTAACATCAGTGTAGGATTTCTGGTGACTCTGCGCCGTTTTCAACCTCTCTTGAATGACTTTCACTTTCTCCATAGCTTGATGAACTAAATATTGTCCTATCAACCCTGCTTCACCCACTTCAAACCATCCAATAGGAGATCTGCATCTTCTCCCATAGAGAGCTTCATAAGGAGCCATTTGGATGCTAGAGTGGTAACTATAGTTGTAAGCAAATTCAATAAGAGGTAGGTGATCATCCCAATTACCTTTGAAATCAATCACACAAGCCCTCAACATATCCTCTAAGGTCTGTAGTGCATTATGCTTGACCATCTATCTGAGGATGAAAAGCAGTACTTAAGTTCACATTTGAACCCAGGCCTTTCTGAAAAGATTTCTAGAACTGTGCAGTAAATTAGGCACCTCTATCTGAAATAATCGAAACTGGCACCCCATGAAGTCTAACTACCTCTTTAATATACAAATTAGCATAATCCCCTGCTATATGGGTAGTCTTTACCGGCAAAAAGTGGGCTGATTTGGTCATTCGATCCACAATCACCAAAATAGAATCATGTTGCCTGCGAGACCTTGGTAAACCTGTGATGAAGTCCATATTGATAATCTCCTACTTCCACTCTGGAAGTTCTATATTCTGAGCCATACCACCGGGCCTTTGGTGCTCTACTTTAACTTGTTGGCAATTCAAATACTTAACAACAAACTCTGCAATGCCCTTCTTCATACTACTCCACCAAAAGACTTCTCTCAAGTCACGATACATCTTTGTGGAATGTGGATGAATGGAATATTTGGAGCTATGAGCTTCCTCCATGATCTTCTCTTGATGTTCATCAACCCTTGGTACACACAACCTACCTTTATACCTCAATACACTATCTCCCCCTTGTTCAAAAGCCAATACTTTTTGCTTATGAACATTTGCCTTCAATTCAAGCAAAATAGGATCTTGGTCTTGTTTCTCTTTTACTTCTGACACTAATGATGATTCAACCCCATTCATCACCACTACTCCGTCTTTTATGGAATCCATTAGTCGGACTCCCAAGCGTGCAAGTCTGTGCATATCTTTTGCTATCTCTTTCTTATCTTCCTCAAAATGGGCGGTACTACCCATAGATAACCTGCTCAAGGCATCATCATCAACATTAGCCTTACCTGGGTGATAAAGAATACTCATGTCATAATCCTTGAGTAATTCTAACCACCTCCTTTGTCTAAGATTAAGCTCTTTCTGAGTAAACACATACTGAAGACTCTTGTGATCGGTGAACACATCAACATGAACACCATAAAGATAATGGCGCCATATTTTCAAAGCAAATACTATGGCAGCCAACTCTAGATCATGGGTTGGGTAATTCTTCTCAAAAACTTTCAATTGTCTGGAGGCAAAAGCTATAACCTTGCCATTCTGCATCAACACACAACCCAAACCAACTCTAGACGCATCACAATATACGACAAAACCTTGTGTACCTTCTGGTAAGGTCAGTACTGGGGCAGTAGTCAACCTCTTTTTCAATTCCTGAAAGCATTTCTCACAAGCTTCAGACCATTGAAATTTCACTATTTTCTAAGTTAACTTGGTCAAAAGGGATGAAATAGATGAGAACCCCTCTACAAACATTCTATAATAGCTAGCCAAACTCAAGAAATTCCTAATATCAGTTGGAGATGTGGGTCTAGGTCAATTCTGCACTGCCTCTAATTTCTGGGTATCAACTTTAATCCCCTCTCCAGATGCAATGTGGCCTAAGAATTCCACAGACTCAAGCCAAAACTCAAATTTAGAGAACTTGGCATACAAATCTCTATCCTTTAGAGTTTGGAGAACTATTATGAGATGACTAGCATGATCTTCTTTATTCCTCGAATATATTAGTATGTCATCAATGAATACGATGACAAACATATCTAAATAAGGCTTGAATACTCTATTCATAAGGTCCATAAATGTTGCAGGCACATTGGTCAAACCAAAGGACATAACTAAGAACTCATAATGACCATAACGGGTCCTGAATGTTGTCTTTGGAATATCACATTCCCTTACCCTCAACTGATGGTGGCCTAATTTGAGTTCTATCTTAGAGAAACAAGTAGCACCCTGAAGCTGATAAAAAAATCATCAATTCTCAAAAGAGGATAGTTGTTCTTGATGGTAACCTTGTTCAACTAACGGTAATCTACACATATCCTAAGGGAACCATCTTTCTTTCTCACAAATAAGACCGGAGCGCCCAAAGGTGAGACACTTGGTCGAATGAAAACTCTATCTCGGAGGTCTTTCAACTGTTCCTTCAACTCATTTAACTCTACTGGTGCCATTCTATATGGTGGAATAGATATAGGATGAGTATCTGGAAGAATGTCTATATCGAAGTCTATTTCTCTCTCAAGAGGGACTACGGGAAGATCATTTGGAAAGACTTCTGGAAACTCTTTTACTACTGAAACTAATTGAATAGGAGATACCTCAACACTAGAGTCATTAACTCGGACTAAGTGGTAGACACACTCCTTGGAAACTAACTTCTTTGCCTTAAGGTATGAAATAAAATGACCGTTAGGCACTGCTGAACTACTTTTCCACTCTAAGACTGGCTCATTTGGAAAATGAAACTTGACAACTTGAGTTCTACAATCAACTGAGGCATAATAAGCATGAAGCCAGTCCATACCAAGAATGACATCAAAATCTACCATGTCTAACTCAACTAAATCATCCATGGTATTCTTATGATTGATGAAAACGGGACAATCACGATAGACTCTGTCTGCTAGAATAGACTCACCAACAGGTGTAGAAACACTGAAGGGCTCACTAAGATGCTTAGGAAGAACATTAAATATCATCGCATCATACGAAGTTACACACGATAAACTCGCTCCTACATCTAGCAAAGCATAAACATTAAAGCTAAAGACTTAGATCATACCAGTGACAACATCTGGTAAATCCTCTTTATCTTGGCCACTAGTGATAGAATATAGGCGGTTTGCTCCTCTGCCTGCCCCAAAAGTATCTCCTCTAGATGCAGCTTTGTATGGTGGAGCAACTGAAGAAGAATGGGCTATATTGCCCCCAATACCATTACCCTACTTGTTCTTTGGACACTATCACATGAAATGACTATTCTGGCCACACTTGAAGCAACCAGTGGATCCATCATGACACGTCCCTGAGTGATTCCTACCACACTTTGCACATACATGAGGCTTACTACCCCCATGTTCCATACTACCCTGAGAATAGGCATGTTTGGCTCTGAAATTCTGACTATTGTAGTCACTTTTGTTCTTTGGTGCAAGTGCACTAGCAAATGATGGAGCAGGTCCCTTCTGTTTCTGTTGGAAAGATGACCAATTGGCATTACTCTTTTGCTGCCCGGACTCATTCCATGTCTTAGACCTCATATTCTTAAACTCTTCTCTATCTCTCAGCTTGTCCTCCTCAACTTCTTGCACATGGATCATTAACATTGCTATGTCCATATCCCCTATCAGCATAGCTACCTTGCCTTCCTTACTTGATAGACGAGACAACCCAGCAACAAATAAGCTCATTCTGCTCTACATGTCAGCAACCATCTCCTAAGCATAGCGGGAATGTTGTGTGAACCTCAAACTATACTCATGAACGCTCAAAGAATCCTTCTTAAGTGTGAGGAACTCTCATACCTTAGCCTCTCTCAGTTCTCGGGGAAAGAAACACCCCAAGAAGGCCTCCTCAAACAAGCCCAACTCACAGGTGGTGCTCCCTCAACTCGATTCTTCTTTCATTAGTCGAACCATATCTTAGCGACACCCTTCATTTGGTATGCAGCTAGTTCCACCCTCTCAGTATCAGCAACATTCATGATTTAAAAAACTTTCTTAAGCTCTTGAACAAAATTCTCTGGATCCTCAGTAACACTATAACTTGTGAAGCTTGAAGGATTCATCCTTAAGAACTCGTGGATCCTCGAAGTATTGACCACTTCCTGTCGATTTCCTCTCTGTTGCCTAGCTTGGTTGGTCACAACTTGAATCAACATTCGGATAGCCTCACGGAACTCAGCATTATTGACCTCTTCTTGGGGTTGCACTTCTGGTGCATTAGGTACCCCTTGTTCCTGTGGTTCAACATTCCTTCTAGCCGGATGACCTCGGACAATCCTTCATGGAGGCATGATTTGAAAGACACGCGCAAGTATGAGTTAGAAAGAGACTTTATAGAGATAAACTCTATCACACGAAATGAGTATGAAAGAAGTGAGCAAAATCCTAAATGTTGCAGCCTCCTAATAATAGATGTGGCGCACTTCACACCGATAACTAAGACTCTAGAGACACGGCTTCATAGAGTCCCTAGGACTCTTGAACTCTGTGCTCTGATACCAAGTTTGTCATGCCTCGAGCCTACACCCTGGGTGAGACTGGTACTCGAGAACCATTGTTGGACCAAAGCGAACCCTTGGTCTGGCTTACGTACTCAGCAGAAGACTTAACTCAGGAAGAAAAATACTTTTAAAAGTGAACTGAACTTCTCAATAAACTCTTAGAATGTATCAAGATAACCTTCACTGGCCAATAGTGGCAACTCAAGTCTCAACCATTAAAACAGGAAATAGAAAACTCAAGAACTAGCATCTGAGTGTCTATGAAGCCTCTAAAACAACTGTGATTGACATGGGGACAAGACCCACGACATCCTAATGAACTAACTAATACTGAAAGCGATAAAATGGATCCTCCGAAAAGCAAGGAGGCTCACCGCAAAACTCTGAGTGCTCAACAGGATCAACGAAGCACTGGATGCTGATCTTGGTTACCTGTATTTGCATCATTAAAAGATGAAAGCCAAATGGCATCAGTATATTGAATGTACGAGTATTCGAGGGGAATTCTAAAACAAGACATAAGCTTGGAAGGAACTGAAAGAACTTACATGTCTCAACTCAACTCAACTTAATTGAACTCATTTCAATATAAAGCAGTAATTTAAATGCAATATAAAGAAAAGCTTTCAAAACATAGATCTCAACTCTGTGTATTTAGAAATAAAATAAAACTCTGTGTGTATGCAAAGATACAATATGAACTCTGATTTGTATATAAAATACAAATAAACAGTGTATATAAGAATACAAATACTCCTGTGGGAGTTTCTCTAATCGAGAACCATCAGATAAGAGCTATTGTGATGATACAACATTTTGCCTCACGTTGCTAGGGCCGTCCTATACCTTGCCGAAGGTATAGAACCTGACTACTAAGTGGATCAACTAGTCTATGCTGAAAATCACTAAGGAATCATCTAAATAGTATGACACTTTTCTACCCATGGTGGCTGCATGGTTTATGGGGCCTTTGAGTTGTCTGAACTCTCCCCCATATCGATGCTCAATACTACTCCAAAAATATGATACTAGCTGTTATGTTTAAAAACATACTTCTTTCTGTGATTTGAGATAGTTTCTCGAAAACTTAGCTCAAGGGCTATCTTGGAAATCAAAGTTTCCTCTCTTGCTTAAATGTGAAAGCATTTTAAACTCTTTGGGAATACATAGTCCCCATATACTCTTTGAAGAAGTGAACTTCAATCCTTGCATTTTTGCTCTATACTCAACTTGAACTTTAAGTCTTAAAACAAAGTTAAAACATTTGGAAAACTCTAAGAACGTCTCTTGACTTGACTCTTACTTCTCTTGACTTTGATCTTAACTTTTCTTGAATTGAACTATGGATTCAAGGCTCATGATCTCATGTTATGGATGATTTCATGTTGTTTAAATGTACCTTAGAGTGTAGGAATCAACTAGGAAACATAGGTATATTTCAAGGGAACTAGTACGAAAAGAATGGGAAAGAAGTAGAAGATATGGCGTCCCTGGCGCTCTGAGTGGCGCGGGGCACCAGACCCAAAACTTCAGAGCTTACGTTGGGGCACGCTGGCTGGCGCGGTGCCCCAGGTTCAAAACCTCA
This sequence comes from Solanum acaule, assembly GCA_036250505.1. NCBI lineage: Eukaryota > Viridiplantae > Streptophyta > Magnoliopsida > Solanales > Solanaceae > Solanum > Solanum acaule. The sequence continues at coordinate 32,634 of JAJOOR010016337.1, read as the reverse complement.
GAGGACTCATTGGGGCGTGCTGAGAGGCGCGGCGCTCCACCCCCATTCCCCAGATTTTTGACCAATTTCCTTGGTCGTTTTTCAACTCTAAACTCTCTAAACTCAATTGGGTCTTTCCCAAAACACTTAGATTCGACTACATAACTAAAATATGCAAGAATCTACTCACAACGACCCCTAATTTCATGAATTAAAATCAGGAACTCCTCAACAACTTCTACAATCAAGAACCCAATAGAAACTTCAAACAAATCCATCAAGAACTCAATTTCAATGCTTTCAAGATCATAAGTTCACTTAATAAATCATGATTGGCATGTGGGTGAACTAGCCCAATGCTATGTGATCTCATATATCTCGTAGGGATCACCCTTGATGAAATCCACAACCTTAGATTCAAGATTTGGCGATTTTCTTGCTTCTTCTCCTCTTTTCTCCTCTTCTTTTCTCTTCTCTCAAAACCCCAACTTAGTTTTCAAAAGCATAAACTGACCAAGTTTAGTTTAGACCCCAACTAATTACCCAAAAACGAAAAAAAAAATGGGTGAGGAAAAGACCAAACTACCCTCCAAAATCCGGATTAGACTTTTCTTATTTGAACAACCCAACTTCAAATAGGCATATCTGACTCATATGAACTCGGAATCGCGTAAACTCAGCGGCATTGGAAAGATAATTCCAAGATCGTTCTTACGGTATCTGGAATCACACCTAAATAATCTTGAGCTAGGAGTTATGGTCGTTTGAAGTTCATCAAAAACTCAAACTTAACTTAACCAATTTTCCAGATTTTTTTCATCTTTCCTAAAATGACTCTTTCTAATTCTAACTCTTTTTAGTTCTTTCAACCATCAAGATGTTACAGATACATAATATATATCAAATTCAATATTTTTCAAACTTTATTACATGTATTATATACATATCAACTTATCACCATTGTGTTATGTATCACACACACAAAAAAAGATATTTGAAATAATTACATGTATAATGTGTCTTTTATAAAATACATTATTTCTCAAATAAAATAAGATACATAAATAGTAATATATTTTCACGCCCTTAGTCTACACCCTAGACGTGGCCGGCACTCGAGAACCATTGCTAACCCCAAGCGAACCCTTGGCTTGACTCAACTCTCAGCGAAAGACTTACTCAACATAAGATGAACTCAAAGATAAAGCTTTAACTCAAATGTCTCAAAATAGAGAACTCAGAATATTTAAAAACATTCGCTCGTCAAAAAAGGAAACTCAAGTCTTAAACATTAACAATAGAAATGAAAAAGACTCCTCAACTACTACTATCTATGAAGCTTCTAATACTATGAGGGATGTCGGGATAAGACTCTTCATCATCCTAACAGAAAATTGAAATATTAGAAATAAATGAGGGATCCTTCGAAAGAAAGGAGGCTCACCAAGCAACTCTGGGACTGCAAGTGGTATCAACGGGGTGCCTGTTGATGACCCTGATTTCTTGTATCTGCATCATAAAAGATGCAGGCAAAATGACGTCAATACATAGAATGTACGAGCATGCAAGGGGAAATGTAAAGCATAACATATACTTGCATTGAAATCGAAGGAAACATACTTACCTCATCTCAAACTCACTCAACTCAAGGATACTCAAAGATACTCAAAATTTACTCAACTAATAAGTACTCAAGGATACTCAAACTCGAGGTTGCTCAACTCAGTTCAATATAAACCAGAAATAAATATGCATTATAAATAGAGATTTTAAAATAGTAGATAATAACTCAAAGTATTTAAGAATACAATAATAACTCAATTTGTATATAAAGATACAAAATAACTCAATATGGGCGATTCACTAACCGACAACCATCACTATGAGCTATGTGATGATACAACGTCTCGTCTGTGCTGCCTGTTGTCCTGTACCTTGCCGCAGTATAAGACATCCTCAACTAAGTGGATGCACTAAGCTATGCTTAAAAAGCAATAAGGAATCATCTAAAAAGTATGACCCTTTCTACATATGTTGACTGCATGGTTTATGAGGACTTTGAGTTGTTTGAACTCGTCCCCATATCAGTGCTCAATACTACTCCCAAAATATACTCAACTCATATGTTGAAAAACATTTCCTCATCCTCAAACTTTGATATTATTACTCAAAAGGTTTCTCTTAAAAGAGATAGTACTCAAAACTCCTTATAACTCATTCGAAAATCAAGGTTTCCTCTAAATTTAAATGTGAAAACAATTACTCTTGGGAATACTTAGTTCCCATATATTCATTTTTAAAAAATGAAATCAACCTCTCCTCAATCTCATACCCAAGAACTCAAGTCTTAAAAATTATTTAAAAGGTTTGTAAAAGACTTCTCAAAATGACTCGAATGAACTCTCAAGACTTTACTCTTAACTCTACCTTGAATTTGATTTATGAATTCAAGGGTGATGATTCATGTTATGAAGGATCTGTTGATGTTTAGATGTAGTTTAGAGTAGTTATAATCAGAAAGAAGTGAAGTTGCACTTTAAAAGAACTCAGACGGGACAAACGACGGAAAAAAAGTGGGGGCAGGTGATCCTGGTGCACTGTTGGCACGGGGCGCTGGCCCCTAATTTTCAGAGAGCTCATTTTGGCACACTACAGGCGCGGCGCACCAGCCCTCATGGAGGATTAGTGGCGCGTCGCGCCACCCCTCCCCCAGAACGACCCGACAAATTTTTCCTCTCATTTTCTAACCCTAACTCACCTAGAATCGATTGTTTTCCTCAATTTTTTCGTAGATTTAATTAACCAATACAAGTACACGAGAATCTACTCATTTTTCCTCAAGAACAATTCTTAAAATCGAAATCCTCACCTCAAGAATTCAACAACTCCCTAAACAAAGCATGAAGAACAAAACCTCAAGAACACCCATCAATAATTCATATCATTCAACCTCAATAAAGAAATTACAGATGGAACTCAGATGATTGGCGTGTGGGTGATTGAACCCAACACTATGAAAACTTACATACTTCAATTTGGCGAAACAAATCCTCGATTGGGAAGAAATCTTGCCCAACACTTGAACTCCTCCATGTTTCCTCCTGTTGAACTCGTCTCAAATCCCTAAGTGTATTTTAGAATTGTGAAAACTGACCCAAATCAGTTTAGACCCCTAAAATATTACCAAAAACGTTTAAAGATGATGGAATAAGGAAAAGACCAACATAACCCTTATTCATTCGGGTAAGTTTCCTTAATTAGATAGGATGACTTCAAATGGGCATATCTCCCTCATCCGAAATTGAAAGAAAGAAAACTCGGTGGCGTTGGAAAGAGGATTCAAAGATATTTCATTTGATAACTTATGGGACATCTAACTCATCCAGTGATGAGAGTTATGGTTGTTTGAACTTGACCTAAAACTCACAACTTCAGCATAACTTGTCAAATTTCAAATTAGATGTTTCCGAATAAGTTCTTGTTCAAATTAGGTCTTTCCAAGACTGAGATATTATAATATCTCCCCCTTGGGAACATCCCTCCTTGAATGAGATCACTCTAAAGTATGACTAAGGTTGGAAACATCTAACAACCAACTCAAACACCCAATATGCAATTTAACACAACATAACATATAAATCAAAAGAGTGTCATTTAGAAATCATTACTGTGGTCTGGAGTTTCTCCAGAATGAAAGAGATGTGGGTATCTCTTCTTCATATCCTCCTCAGCCTCCCAAGTAGCTTCCTCAACAAACTGGTTCCTCCATAATACCTTAACTGATGTAACCTCATTGGTTCTCAACTTGCGAACCTGACGATCAAGTATCTTAACGGGTATATCTTCATAAGATAGGTTGTCCTTAATACCAATATGTAAAGTAGGCATAATTAGTGAAGAATCGCACATACACTTCTTCAACGTTGAAATGTGAAACATCGGATGGACTGCTGCTAACTCTGATGGTAGCTCCAACTCATACGCTACATTGCCAATCCTCTTGGATATCCTGTTAGGACCAATATACCAGAGACTATGTTTCCCCTTCCTGACAAACCTCATAACACCCTTCATGGGTGAAATATTCAAATAAACCCAATCATCCACCTCAAACTCCAAGTCTCTTCCCCTAACATCTATATAGGATTTTTGACGACTCTGCGTTGTTTTCAACCTTTCTTGAATAGTTTTCACTTTATCTATAGCTTGATGAACCAAGTCTGGCCTATCAACCCAGCTTCACCAACTTCAAACAATCTAATAAGAGATCTACATCTTCGCCCATAAAGAGTCTCATAAGGAGCCATCTCAATGCTATAGTGATAACTGTTGTTGTAAGCAAACTCTATAAGAGGTAAGTGATCATCCTAATTACCCTTGAAATCTATCACACACGCCCTCAATATATCCTCTAAATTCTGAATCGTGTGATCTGTTTGGCCATCAGTCTGAGGATTAAAACATGTACTGAAATTTACCTTTGAACCCAAACCTTTCTGGAAAGACTTCCAAAATTATGCGGTGAATTGTGCACTTGTATCTGAAATGATGGACACTGGAACTCGATGAAGTCTGACTGCCTATTGAATATATAATCTGGCATAATCTTCTGAAGAATGGGTAGTCTCTACCGGTAAAAAGTTGGTTGATTTAGTCATCCGATCTACAATCACCCAAGTTGAATCATGTTTCTTGAGAGACCGTGAAAAACCAGTAATAAAGTCCATATTGGTCATCTCCCACTTTTATTTCGTAATATCTATATTCTGAGCCATAACATCAAGCCTTTGGTGCTCTACCTTGACTTGTTGGCAATTCGGGCACTTAGTAATGAACTATGTGATACACTTCTTCATACTATTCAACCAATAGATTTCTCTCAAGTCACAGTACATCTTCGTGGAACCAGGATAGGTAGAGTATCTAGAACTATGAGCTTCCTCCATGATCCTCTCTTGGAGTTCATCCACCCTTGGTACGCACAACCTACCTTGATATCTCACCATGCCATCTCCCTCTTTTTAAAAATCCATCATTCTCTGATTATGAACATTTCCCTTCAATTCAAGCAAAACAGGGTCTTGGTCTTGTTCTCTTTCACTTCAGACACTAGTGATGATTTAGCCCCATTCATCACCACCACTCCACCTTCATTGGAATCTGTTAACCAGACTCCCAATCATGTAAGGATGTGTAAATCTTTGGCTAATTCTTTCTTGCTTTCCTAAACATGGGCGGTACTACCCATGGATAACCATCTCAATGCATCAATAACAACATTAGCCTTACCTGGGCGGTACTACTTGAGAAACATCTTGAGCCCTTCAGTGTTTCCACACTTGTTGATGAGTCTATTCTCGCTGAGAGAGTTTATCGTGGTTGTGTCATCTTTGTCAATCACAAGGACACAATGGCTGACTTAATTAGTCTATTCTCGCTGCCTTTATTACCACCTCCCTGCCTGTTTTTGAGCACTCTCTCATGAAGTGACCCACTTGACCACACTTAAAGCAACCAGTGTAGCCATCACGACACACTCTTGGGTGGTTCCTACCACACTAATTAACACATGCATGAGTCCACTTACGTCCTTGTGCCACACTACCTTGAAACTGTGCAGGTCTATCTCTGAAGTTTTGAGAATTCTGGTTATTCAACTCACGTTTGTTCCTTGGTGCAGGGTCACTAGAAGATGATGATGTAGGTCCATTTGGCTTTTGCTGAAAAGATGACCAGTTTGCATTACCCTTCTGCTACACGAACTCATTACATGTTGTCTTAGCCTTCTTGTTGCGGAACTCTTCCCTATCTCTCAACTTGTCCTCCTCAACCTTCTGCACATGGATCGTAAGAATTGTTATGTCCATATCCCCTATCAAAATAGCAGCCTTACCCTCTTTGCTTGACAGACGAGACAACCCAGATAAAACCAAACTCATCATGCTCCTTATATCAACAACCATCTCTAGGGCATATCGGGATAGTTGAGTGACCTTGAGGCTGTACTCATACAGACTCATGGATTCATGCTTCAAGTTAAACAACTCGGTTACCTCCACCTACCTCAGCTCACGGGGAAAGAAACGCCCCATGAAGGTTCTCTCGAATACATCCCAGCTCACAATTGGTGCCTCTCCCTCTCTACTCTTCTTCCATTGATTGTACCTAATCCTAGAAACACCTTCCAGTTGGTATGGAACTAGTTCTACATGGTCAGCATCTGCAACATGCATCACCTCAAACCCTTTCTACAACTCTTCCACAAAATTCTCCATATCCTTAGTGATACTTGAAATGGTGAAGTCTGGAGGATTCATCCTTAAGAATTCACGGATCCTGGATGTATCAGCCATATCCTGTCGATTCCATCTTTGTTGCCCAACTTGGTTGGTCATAACATGACTCGACATCCGGATAGCATCCTGCAACTTAGCATTAGTGGCCTCTCCTTGGGGATTCACTTCTGGTGCATTGGGTACCCCTTGATCTTTAGGATCAGCATTCCTTCTAGCAGTACGACCTGAAACAGTTGCTCATAGAGGCATGATTTGAATGATACGCGCAAGCACGAATTAGAAAGAACCTTTATAGAGTTGAGCTCTATCATATGAAAAAGAGTAAGAAAGAAAAGAATTATTTCTTAAATATTGCAGCCTCCTAATTATAGATGTGGCGCACTTCACACCGATAACTAGGAATCTACACACACGGCTTCATAGACACCCTAGGACTCTTGAACTTTGTGCTCTAATACCAAGTTTGTCACGCCCTGAGCCTAAACCCTGGACGTGGCCGGCACTCGAGAACCATTGTTGGTCCCAAGCAAACCCTTGGCCTGGCTCAACTCTCAACGAAAGACTTACTCAACATAAGATGAACTCAAAGATAAAGCTTTAACTCAAATATCTCAAAATATATAACACATAATATTTAAAAACATACACATGCCAAAAAGAGGCAACTCAAGTCTTCATAAATAACGATAGAGATGAAAAGACTTTAAAAACTACTATCTATGAAGCCTTTAATACTATGAGGGATGTCGGGACAAGACCCCAGATCATCCTAACAAAATTGAAATAATAGAAATAAATGAGGGATCCTCCGGAAGAAAAGAGTCTCACCAAACAACTTTGGGACTGCAAATTGTATCAATGTGGTGCATGTTGATGACCTTGATTTCCTGTATCTGCATCATAAAAGATATAATCCAAATGGTGTTAGTACATGGAATGTACGAGCATGCAAGGGGAAATCTAAAGCATAAAATAAGCTTGAACTTAAATCGAAGGAAACATACTTACCTCATCTTAAACTCACTCAACTAAAACTCACTCAACTCAAGAAATACTCAAAATCTACTCAACTCAAAAGTAATCAAGGATACACTAACTCAGGGATGCTAGACTTAGTTCAATATAAAGCAAAATAAAGATGCTTGATAAAGAAAGCTTTTAAAATAGTACATATTAACTCAATGTATTTAAGAATACAACATAACTCAATTTGTATATAAAGATACAAAATAACTCAATCTGAGAGATTCTCTAACAGACAACCATCACTATGAGCTATGTGATGACACAACATATCGCCTACGCTGTCAGAACTTTCCTATACCTTGTCGGAGTATAAGACTTCCTCAACTAAGTGGATGCACTAAGATATGCTTAAAAAACAATAAGGAATCATCTAAAAAGTATAACCATTTCTACCCACGTAGCCTACATGGTTTATGAGGACTTTGAGTTGTTTGAAGTCGTGCTAATATCGGTGCACAATACTACTCCCAAAATATATTCAGCTCATATGTTTAAAAACATTTCCTCATTCTCTAACTTTGAGTTTATTACTCAAAAGGTTTCTCTTGAAAGAGACAGTACTCAAAACTCAAAGTTATGTATCTCTTCCTCCTTTTTGTATGTTGTATCAAAGCATCGCGGATACATTGAAAATCCAGGCTCTTGTTTCTTCACCACAATGATGTATTTGATTTACAATTTTTTGCTCAATTCGTCAATCTCTAATTCATCTGCAATGGTTGATTTGAGATTCATAAAACTATTATTTTGGTGAACAACAATTCCATCACTTTGTATCGTTCATATTTCACTTCACTTTCCCAGATTCCGGAATGTCTCAAAATGATCAAAAAATTCACGTTGTATTAGTACAATGTGTCGACAAGTTTGATTCAAAAATTGAGAGTTTTTTTGGAAGAATGAGAAGAAGAATTTTGACTTTTGAATTATGCTAGCTTGTTACAATTTGTCAATTAATGTATCAATCTAAAACCAAAAAGTGAATCGATCTAAAATCAAAGATCTTATGAGCAATCTTTACTACTTTAATGCATCATGTAGGATTACCATACATAGTAATCTACTAAATATTTTTGAAATAGTAATGTATCATGAGTAATATTTCCATCTCAGGATCACAAATTAAATGATCAACATCACAAATTATCTACGTCTACCTTTACTTTATTCTTTCTTTTATACCATATATTTTTAGTGCCTCAAATTAATTCATATCATGAGCACCCACACCCAGGCCTCCTATATCACTAGGTAGTGTTTCAGGGATACGAGATGTCATCTAGTACTTGTTTTACCCCTATCAGAATCCACTCTTTTTCTTACTACTAGTAGTACTACTACTATTCTTGCAACACAATTTTTTAACACTTTTACCTACTTTTCTTATTTTATACATTATGCAAATTGAACTAACAAAAAATTAAATACAAAATAATATAATTGAAGTTTCAAGAATTAACATACTAAATAAAAATAAAAGATGGACAAATATACAAAATTATCAAAGACAAAGAAGTAATTAGGCAACCGTAAATTAATGAATTGAACACTTGAACGTTGAAAACTTCCATTTGATGTTGATAATTGTAAAATAATAAGAGAATGTCAACTCTATAAGAGAAATAAGGAGATTGTTATAAGAAATGATGACATGCAGGAAGTATTTATAGTTTTTAAAAAAGGGTTACAATGTAATTATTAAAATTTTGGTGTTAAAAATATGTTTTGGATTTGGGAGTGAATTGGGCTCCATTTAATTTTGAAAAACTGTTGGACCAACAATTGGATCCAACAAGATTTTAATTTTTTTAATAGGGCCATGCCTGCGGGCTATCGTTATGCTACTAGGTCGGTCTATTAGGCTCCCAGGTTTAATGGTCCAGCCCAAGAGACTGAGGTCAAAGAGTTGGTTCTCTCTTATCATTGGCAGGCCCTTAGTGGGCCGGTCTTATTAGATCATAATTGGGTCAACCCGAACAAGATGACAAGCTTAGAAAAATCTCCATGCTTATTATTATTTCTCAAGGCTCAAAGTGTTAATGTCTTAGATGTTCAATTTAAATATGAAATTTAATGAAAATTTAACCCTAGGGATAAATATTTGATGTGACTATAGACTTATATTATAACTTACTTATTCATAACTCAAAAACCGAAAATATAATTTAGGTCAATTAGATTTGATTTATTTTGTTGATCGATTTTACAAAAGAAGAATAAAAAAAATTAACGCACGTACTTATAAGGACATCAAGGTAGTTAAATTCACTATTCTGCCATCATGTAATGAAAGACTATCCAATTAAAGGTTTAATACATCAACAACTTCAATTCGACTTCATTAAAATATTTGAACTACAACAACACATTAACACATTTGATCTGCGTTATTAGTCGATTTGACGGTGACTTCTTGTGTGGAAAATATTCCGAATCGGGATGAAGGTTATGAAGCAGTTGGGGCGATTGTAAGTAAGAAAATTGATGATCTGGCCTATAATGAAAGCTTAGTGCACTCATCTTTCCCTTTTTACAAATCCGAACAATAGAGAGCTAAATCTTTGAGGATCATGATAACAAAGTCATTTCTCAAAAGATCTCTCTTTTCTCCAATTTACGAAAAGGAGCAAATTCTTACTGTTGATGATTACATTGTTCGTCTTATTACTATTTATAGAAAGGTGACATTCAAATTTTTCATTTTTTGTTAATTATACTCGTAACCATACAATTGAATTATTCTGGGATATATTCTTCCTCAATTCAACGATAGATAGTGAATTCAAGGACCAGTTTTGAGACCATATTGATTCAGTTATCTATAATAAAAAAAAAACAAAGAAAAAGGGCAAAATATATGCAGGGAATATCATATTGAATGCCTAAATCAATTAAACTAATATCTCTACGACTCAGAATTTTTATATTATGTTGCTTCTTGTAGTCGTCAACAAATAGGATAATCTACTGGAGGAGCCTCCAATGATTACAGTTCACTAACTCCATTTTCCATGAGGAACGCCATGGCCTAACCCCGCGTAATGTGAACGTCCAAGTGATAGTGCATTAGCCACACTCCAGTTTAAGTTAATATTGTTATGTTTGAACAATTAAAATATGACGTTGTATAGAAAAGAGTTGGGAAAATTAGCATATAATTTCTCTCATACATGGATTGTCTGCGACAAATCTGATGACTGTCAATCCATTAATAGGTAGAGTGGAGGTAATCCTGAGAGGTGGATCAACAAGGTTCAATTTAGTTGTATCTATTTTTTGATTAAAGTTACCGTAAACCCTCTGAAATAATGTAAAATTATTATCCATGAAGATGCTTATAATTATGTGTTAGTTGGGACATAAATGTCAGTTGAGGCTAAGTTAAAGGGCACATTTATGTGTTGTGCCTTTTACAGAATACAAAATTGACCTAATACATAAATACATACTTTAAATTAGGTATATATACGAAACCAAGGTCGAATAACACAAGATAGTCCTTCCATAATGACCATATCAAAAATTTCCGTTCATCTAAATCCATCTCTTCTTTTAAATTACCCACAACCAATCAGTCTGGTCCCCATTAGAATCATACATACTCGATATATCAAACCCCACATACTACTCACAGTATTCCAATGAAACCAATACTCTTAATACTAACAGAACATAATAACCACACAGGTCATTAACGCAGTCAATTGAATCATTAGTTTGATGTCAAATCCACTATTTCAAATATAAATTTTCACTTTTACTTATAATATGATAATATAGACATGATAATAATTAATTTTAATAGATATGTAACTAAAATTGAACAAAGAAAGTAAAGTGTTAGTGACAAGAGATTTCAATCAAATGGAACACTATAGTGAATATAACATGAACATATATTTTTGTATTCCTTCTGCATTGGCTATGTATCATTCCATATATATTTTTTCCTGTTATTTTGTGTTCATTTTAATTTGAGAAAAATTTATGTTACAAGATAGACTCCTTGTTAGCTATATAAAAATAGATAAGAAAATAGTGATTGATCATTAAATAATCTTAAATCAAATTAAATATTCTATAAACAATAATTTAAATTTTATTCATCTATTAATTTTTATTATTGAAAAATTTTAATATTTTATATCACGATACAACTTTAATAAGATACTATATACTTTCATTAGACAACAACTATATGATATGTATGTGGCAGGAAAAAGGACAAGACTACAATTCTACAAAGATAAGGTAGAAACTTAAAGAAATTAAATATTTTTCACCAAAGGTGATGTTGTTCATATATTAAAATTAAATTATGATATTAAAATATATATATGTATATCTAAAACAAAGAATTGGTCAAGCTAAATAATTGACATACACTCAAACCAAAATTTAACCATCATTCGTTATAACAATAAAGTATCTTTTGTTTTTTAGAAATACCTCTCTATGATAGTCTTACTCAAATATTAATTGGTAAAAGATAGATTACGTATAAAGATAAAATATTGTAATATTTATGGTAATCCTTATTATTGTCATGCACATACTAAATTTCAAGTATTAATATTTAAGAGAAAAATTATACTTAAATTGTGTCCATCATTATGTTCATAACCTCAAGAGGAAAGACTATTGGTGACATTTTTTGTATTGATATTTAAAAAAAATAAAATTTGTTGGTTAGATTTGTTTACAAAATTGAGTGAAGCGAATAATAATACTACTAAAGAAATGTCACTTTCTCCCCATATATAAACTTTGAATGTATTTTGAAATGTTTCAATAATATCTGGTCATTTTGATCTCAAAATACAAGTAACTCTATGACAATCAATATTAATCATTTGAAAGCACTTGTCCTATGTTCTTTAAGTTATAATTATTTACTAAAAAACTTTAATCTAGTAATATTAATTCTATTTTACAAAATCATATACTATATATACGATACACACGTGCAACGCACGTGCAGTGAAACTAGTATATATATATATTTGGGTAAGTATTTATAAATGTGACGAATGTATTATCAAGTTAACAAGATATTCTAACTTCAACATATATTATTTTAAAATTTTCCGAGTTCTTTTTTTTTAACAAAAAAAATTTCACAACAAATGTAAAAATATGTTAATATATATGAATCATTTAAAATTTATCATTAACAAAATAAATTTTATATTTAATAATATGAAATAAACATTTTCATTTTGTCCCTACACTAAATTAAAATATAATATCTAGAAAAAAAGAGTAAAATAAATTAAAAGTCCTATTTATTTATGTAAATATAAAATTTATTAAAAATTCTTCTAATGCACATTAATTCTTTAGTTATAACACTATAAATTCTCTTAGTTATTACAAATTATTGCAAATGTTATTCACATTCTTTTACACTCTTTAGTTATAATATTATGAATTCTCATAGTTATTACATTAATTATTTCTATCTTTCATCTTTCTCTATATTAACTTTTGACCAATAATTTTTCATATTATTATACCGCCCCTATATATGTGATAACGGTCTTAGTATTTTTCCTTGGACGAATCATGCTTGGTTGAATAAATTGAAAATTGTTTACAAGTATATGAACTATATCTTTGTTGGGCGTAAGATAAACATGTGATTATATATATGAGTTCACAGATAGAATATATTCTTTAATTTTAATTTTTAGTCTTTTCTGTAAAAAAAGAAGGAAACCTTTCTCAGTTAATTATGGACAGTAAGATAACTATCTTTGATTTATGTACACAGTCAATCGAGAAGTCAAATATGAGAGCCAATAAAAAAAATGTCATCTATTATGTTATAATTTATAAAATAAAAATTAATATTAAAAAATAGTTCTAAAAAATAAAATGTAGTTGTTCTCCACATGTTCATAGGACAAGTGCAAAACACATCTGGTTAGATGACAAGAAAAATTGACAACAAATATTGTCTATAAGATAATATTAGTGAAATACGACTAATTACATGATTGAATCTCATCAAATTGAAATAAATATATGCATTATTTCATTTACCTAATAAAATTTTTCATTAACCATCTTCATAGGTTCGTGTGAATAAGAGATATATATGATGATTCACATTTAACATTCATAAAAGAATCTGCAATATTTTTTTGTGCAAAGCTTATTATTCAAATCTTCGCTTAAATTTTTTGAATTGATAATCACGTGCAACGCACGTGTCGAAAAACTAGTTTTTTAAAGGGGCCGAAGTTGTAAATAAGCAAGATAAACTAATACTCATTCATATTATAAATATCATAAGAGTCTACAACCTCAGCTAATGAGTTTAGCTATTCATACTAGAAATGAGTCGAAAAACTAGTTTTTTAAAGGGGCTGAAGTTGTAAATAAGCAAGATAAACTAATACTCATTCATATTATAAATATCATAAGAGTCTACAACCTCAGCTAATGGGTTTAGCTATTCATACTAGAAATGAAAAATACAAGATAAAATATGTTGCGAAAATATTGCGGGTTATTAACTAGCACACAATCACAAGCAAATAAAATAGAAAAGAAAAAAACACAAGGATTAAACAAGGTTAGGCTAGACTACTCCTCCAAGAAAAAGTAGAGAGAGTTTTTCACTATGAAAAAACAAAGTGTACAATCCTTTAGAATCTCCAACTGCATCCCCTATATATAGATCCCAAGTAGTTATATTTTTTTTCTAAATCTATTAGAATAAAGAGTGTTCTAAACCAATAAGGATTATGATTTTTCATGGAAAAAATCAAGACATAATTATCAAAATGTAATAACAAACATAATTAAAGATTAAACAAAGAAGAAGATGCAAACTTGTTGTGTCCAACTGACCACCCAAATGTATGCAATCGTACATATATTATGGATGTTTTAGTCCAGATATCATACCCTCAAAGACTTGTCAATCAACCATTTACGAAATTAAACTAATTAATGTGCTGCCCCAAGTGCCAAACATCAGAAACACAAAATTCGACAAGGCTGGGGCACTGCTTGGCACATTGCGTGCCCTATCAAGGGCGCTACATGGCGCACTGCGTCAGGCCTTTTTTGAGTGAAAATTATTTCAAAGACAATTCCAAGTGTATTACCTAAGATATAGATTATATGAACAGGAAAAAAAAACAAAGCAAATTCAGTATTTTGCTACTGAAGTACTGGACATTCCATGTTTTCAACCGATTAATGTAGACCAAATAATGATTTAACATTTGAATGTAAATAAACTAGACTTTAGTCTTAATGCCAATTAATTGGCTTAACTTCCAGATCCAACAATAAAAACTAAAATATTCTTCAATGTTTGGTCAACAAACAATAATACTTATTGTCTTCGAAATCTGTCTACATATAGACACACTAAAGGCCATAAAAGTCATATTAAATAGCACGATATTATTTCTTGTTGGGATGAGAACCTTCTCCGTCATGAACAACGTGAACTTGTAAGTAAAGGTCTTGGTTGTGTTTTTCTCTCACAAATTCACAAATACACGTATCATTTTTCTCCAAAAGGTTCTGCCTACATAAACTGCGCCACCCACCAATTAGCCATATTCTACCATCTTGCCAAATCTTGAGTTTTGCCTCAAATTCTCTGCTAGAAGAGTCACGAATGGTCATGCTTGAAGGGAGTTCAAGTTGGTAGTCTCTCACCACATCAGTTGGAACGTACTACAATTAGGAAAAAAGGCTTTGTTAAATGAGAACATTATAAGATTGAACTATAAAACAATCAACTAAAATAATTATAGGTTAATAATTACCAGTTGATTTCTCCTATCTGGACGTATTTTTGTTATAAAGTAAGGATTTTTTGGCTTAGTTGCACGTCCGCTTCTAAATATATCAGTAGCAAATTTGTCAAGGGGATCATTCCACTTTCCAGCAGTTGCACTTTTACATTTAACTGAATAAAAAAAAAGAGTTAAAAGGTCAAGTTCACAAACAAAAATAACATGGATACTCAGAGTTACACTATATATTTTATTTTACAAGGTCTTCTTTTTTTGAACATGGATTATAAAAAAAATCAGATTTTTGACACATACCAAAAGTATTAGAAAATGATATTTAACTTGATTATACTTTGTTATTCCAAAAAGTAATTAACAAAAACTGCCCTAAGCAGGCTCGTTTTGTCAGCGGACAAAACAACTAAACCTTTTCAAAAATCATTTTGAAACTTGTATCCTTTAATCTGTCATGACAGTTATTTGAATACAAGATTATGTCTGAATATTCATAGATGTCATTTTTGTAGTAATATACTAACAAGAGAGGAATTGAATTGCATATAAAATGAAACATAAGAGTAGATTAGATCTTTAATTTGTGTTTACCTTTTGAACGTGTTGCCTTTTTGTTGAATGTGGCAGTCCTTTCTTTCTCTTCCTTATCCTCTTCTTTGTATTCATCCTCTTCATCATCTTCATCTTCTTCTTCTTCCTTATCATCATCTTCTGATGGCACCTTTTCTGTCTTTTCACTTTCCTTGTCTTCATCCTCTTTACCTTTTACCATGTTAACCCCATCCCTATCATCATAAAAAAAAATGTCCTTGCTATCTCTAGCCCAAGTATTCTCCTTTGGCTCCATACTCTTTTGATGTTCAATATTCATTTCTTCTGCTTCCTCCTCCTTCACAACGAGTTTTAAACCTCCAACTCCTTTCTTTAAACATCCATTTCTTCCAAGTAGTTTGAAGTCAAAAGTTCTAGTTCCATCATAGTCAAAAATAAAGAAGTCTCCAAGCTCTAAGATGTTGTCCTCAATGAATTTCTCCCATCCATATTCAAAATAAATATGTTTTTGTGATTTGGTTACCCCTATTGGCCACATATTTCCAAACCGATCTCTAAGAAGAACATTCCTAGGTAATATTCCATTTATGTAATCAGTATAACCTGTGGGAACTTTCTGCGAAGAAAAAACAGTTGACTTTTGAAAAAATAAATGTAGAGCAACATTAATTTCTTTAAATGGCCTTAACCATATCATAAAAGCAACAAGTTTAAGATGAAAAAGTATTTCAAATAAACTCAAAGTTTGAGACTTCTATGGTTAGAATTCAACAATGTACCTATTTAAGAATCTATAAAATAAAATTTGAGACATATACATAGTTTTACTATAAAATTACTTCCTTCAACACTAATAATATAGTTAGTTTGAAATGATATATGAAATTTCTAACATTTATTGACTATATTAAATATAATATTGATAAGAAAATAGGGATTTAACATCTATAGAAAATCGTATAATATTTATTTGCATCACAAAATGGCATCTATCCACCCTTCACTTACCCTCCCCTTATTCAAAGCACATATATTGAAAAAGTACTAATTGAAAATGTTTTAAGAAAAAGAATCAACAACAATCATTGATAAAATACATGAATATAAGAACATACAAAGAGGATGAAAGGGAAAGTACAATAACAAAATATATAAAATTACACGACGTATTCATGTTTTATAGCCTTCCCCTCTCTCATATATATCCTCTACTCGCATCTCCAAAAAGAAGAAAAATTCAAGAAAAAAGTCTCATCAAAGACCATGACAGGGAGAGTATACTTACTAGCCGTTTCTCACTGGTTTCAGGGATGAAAACCTTGAAGAAGCCTTTTTCCATGTTCTTTTTTATTTTTAGGGTTTAGGGGGATAGTATAATTGAGACACAACCTTTTTACCCTAAAAGAGTATATGATTGCAAAAAATTAAAAGTTTATCATATATTGACATTAAGCTTGTTAAGTGGGCCGCGCTAGTAAGTCTAGCCCATTAAAAAAATTACACTGGTCTCCACTCTACAATCCCGGACCGGGCAGGATCTCCTATAACTGGGTTGGTCTGGTTCGCGCTTAACAATGCAAAATTTATGTCTGGCCCGTTCCACAACACGTTAGCCCAATTTTCTCAGGCCAACTGAGTCGTGTCAAGTTTTGGCCCACTAAACTTAACGGGCTGAGTTGTTATATAATTTTTAATTCTCTATCAATGTTTATTTATTTGAAAGTTTGATTCAATCATCAATTTAATGTATTGTGAACTATTAAATTTTGAAATAATTATAATTATTTATAATAATAGAATACTTATACTATATTATATATATATATATATATGTGTGCGCGCGCGCGCGTATACAATATTTTACACACTCATAACATATATACTACCTATTATAATTTAACATCTATATTTTATTATATATATACCCTTACGATATATACCAAATATACACACAATACAATATCCATAATAATAGTATATATACAAGACATAAATCTTACAATATAGAAAAGTTACAACTTACGACTTAGAAGATACTAAAATAATAGTCTTTTGAATTTTTATGTCAACACTTGTTTAAGTAATATTTGCTAACATTATTTTTTTAAGTATTTACTTATTATACTGACTGCATATTTAACTTTCCATACATGGCTATGTAAAGTAATTTAAATTATTTCATTGAATATATACAAATTTTATTAAAGAGAAATTAAGAAATGCAAAGACTCAATAAGTCTCTGACATTATTAATAGATCGATATTTTTTTCTTGTTCTCCTCCTCCTCCTCCTCCTTCCATATCTTGTTATTTTCCTTTATTTATTCGCTCTGATTTAATCCAATCTCTGAGCAAAACTAAAACATGCATGACATTGCTCCTTAATGAGTGTCGATCATCTACAATCTGTTGCTTTCCTTGACTAAATGCGCTCTTTAATGCAACAATTTACATTGGAACATTTAGCACATTCCTAGATATTGTAGAAAGTACTGGATATTATTTTTGGTTGTTCTTCCACCAATCTAGTGACTATCTCAAATACTCATCTCAATTTACGTTCATCATGTATGTAGGTTGTATTATATTTCAAATAGATAATTTAATAACACAATGGACATGCATACCAGAAGGACAAGATAGAGGAACAATATGAGAAGGTGTAGCATTAAAAAGTAAAGTGACATACTGATTATATAATGTTTGAATATAATCATTTGTATCACTCATTGTCTTAAACGTACTAGGTTCTTCTTCATTTTTAACTTCTAAAGAACTATAAATAATGCTAACAATTCATACATCGTAGCAACATCTCATACACAAATTTAACATAGCACCAATCAAATAAATGGAAGGAATCGGAAAAAAGTATTTTTAATTTTTTTCAATAATTTCAATAAATCTCTTTGTAGTCTACATTAAATTTATATTCACTAAGCAATAAAGAAATGTTGGCTAGGTAGTAAGCCAAAGTATTACAAATGGTAGGATAATAATAAACGAAAAATTCAACAGTAGCGGCATAAAGTTTTTCAAAAATAATAACAACAACAATAATTTTAACCCAATGAGATTCTTGCAACATGACTTTAGGAAATTTATATACATATTAGTTAAAATTTTAGTTAAAGGCCCTATATCAATATTGTAAGTTCTTGAAAAATCAAAGTAGAATTCCACCTAGAGAACTGATCTCTCAATCTATCTCTGATGCTACGGGGTACGAACTAGCTAAAAAGGCCTCAGAAAACTGTGTCCATGTCAATGGAGGGGACCCAAGTAGTGTACACTATGAATATTGTAACACCCCTGAAATTCTATCCCATATTCTGACGATGAAAATGTTAGCAGTATACTGTCACTGAAGCTTTCTACGGCTTGTAGACGAATGGAACCAGGCCCTTGAAAGTTTGTTCACAAGTCTATGTTTCACAGACCAGACTACGGATCGTAGAAGTTCCTACGGTCGGGCAAAAGGCCTCGTTGAAATAAATTCCTTATGCACACTCACAGTAAGCTTTCTATGACCAAGCAAGATTGCCTGTCAAAATTTCTACGGGCCACAGAACGTGTCTGTAATCCCCAATTTTAGAATTCTAGAAAACTCAGAATGTTCTTACGAGAGGGTCTACACCTCGTAGACTTTTTTACGGACCGTAGATGGCCTTTCAAAGATGGCTTCTATCAGTTTTTAAGAAGAGTTATTATAGTCTTTTCCCACCCTTTCTAAATCTAAACCCTGACGTTTTCACACCTAATTAAGGTCACAAGAATCCCCTAGCATTAAATTGAGTTAAAAGTTTTCTTACCGATTTTTTTTTATATAAGATGCTACTTAGATCAACTTCAAATAAACGTATCTCTCATCATATAATGAATAAGGTGGCCAATGACCTATAAACATAAAGTTCTATAAGTCTCTTTTCAACACCACCAAGTTTACCTCATTTCTAGTTCAGAGTAAAATGTTATGCTCATTTAAGTGAAGCAGCGTCAAGCACTCGTTGTTCTATGACCGAAACTACAGACAATAGAATGTTCCATTAATGGTTGAGCCTTCTGTGAAGGATTTCTATGAATTGTTTTTAAGAAACTTCGTGAACGTGTTCCAAGGTTAATTTGGTCCTTTCCAAAGCTTTTTAGCCCTATTCCAAGTCATTTTTGGGGTGTTTTAACTGACTATATCATTCAACTAACTAGTTTGTCTCTCAAAATCATCAATCTAAACATTCAAGTATCTATGAATTCTCTCAAAACTCACCTAGGGTTCCTCTTCTCCATCAAGAACCCTAAAACCTTCAAGTGAAAAATTCAAGATACAAAGAGAGGACTTCGACCCAAGGTTTTCCCAAGTTCTTTCACTCTAGAAACTCCATAAAAGAATTTCTTTTATTAAGCTCAAAAACCAATATTCCATGACCAAATATTTCATCCAAGAAAGGTAGTGTTCTTACTCGGGATAAAAAAAAAATCAAGTCTCCATCAAAGTTTTCCGTCTAGTAGCTTCTTAATAAGGTATGTAAGGTTATTCATAGTATTGGAATAGTTCTTGATCACGCCCTACATCCTCAATCCAGTCAGTAAGAATTAAATCTAGTGTTTGACTCAAAGTTCCATGATTTTCTTGAATTTGAGTTGCATTCTATTTTTGAGTTTGACTTCGTAATTATGAGATTATGATATTCCATATTTTGATAACCTTGAGTTGTTGTTGATGCTTTTATTTCACATGAACCCTAGTTGATGGTTTTGCCCTCACTTTCATTAAATTTCTATATCATGAGATTGTGATACTGTATGCATTGAAATTCTTGAAATTATTGTTCATGCATGTAGTTCCGCATGAACCCTATATATTGAGTTTTACTAAAAGTGTTTCGAGCTAGTAAATTTCTCTTACATTGATTTTGGAAACTAAAGCGAGTTTAAGAGAAAAGTTTAAAGCATTGTTTTAAAAAAAAAGAGTTTAAGGGAACTTAAATGGTTCTGAATGTATCACTTTTACATTTACAAAGAAAGTATTATTTCAAGAAAGTATAAGGAATTTTCTTAGTATTTCAGTAGGATTTAGTACAGTTTGAGTTACCTTTTAAAGATGCCTTTTGAGAAATTATCTCAACCCAGAGAGTACTTTTATAGGAGCATACAATTATATTTTGGGAGTAGTATTGAGCACCGATTTGGAGTACGAGTTAAGATAACTCAAACTCTATAACCTACACCGCTAGCGTAGATAGGATCATACCACAAGACAAGCGACTCCTTACCTACCTGAAGAAGGCTTTTTAGTGTATCCACTAGTTCAGTTTCCTTCTATATTCTGGCAAGTTACAGGGTGGCTCTGGCAACGTGGGTAAGACGTTGTATCATCATAAGGCTCATAGTTATAGTTGTTGGCTAGAGAAACTCCTAATTAAAGTAAAGTAAAGTGTGTGTGTTTGTGTGTGTATATATATATATCAATTTAGCATTTAATATTATTGCATCCTTACAGAAAGAGTTTGAATTTTTTTCATCATGATTTATACTTTATTTCGGTTGAGTTACTTTCAGTCTTTAAGTTCAGTTATTTGTTTTATCAAGCCCTATTACATACTCATAAGTTCAATGTACTAATGTCATTCAACCTGCATTGTTTCATGACGAAGATTTAGGTACTTAGGATTATCAATAAGAGTTCCGTTGAGATCACAATATCCGCTCCTCAGCTTTTGGTGAGACCTCATTGCTTTCAAAGGATTCCAGTTTTATGATTCGTTAGTAGTATCATTTTGAGGTGTAGTGGGTATTTTCCTGATACCTATGTTTATAAAATAGAGGCTTCATAGACAGATAGTCTTGGTCAGTCTTTCAGTATTAAGTTTCAGATATCTTATTTATAACATTGCATTTAATACTCAATATTTTCAGATAGCTTTGATATTTATTAAACTGCTTTTTCAAAAGTTCTTCAGTTTTGATACTTTTGTATGCTTGACTTAGTCTTCCTCTTATTAGTTAGTAAGGACAAAGGTTAGCTTGGGTACCAAGAATTGTTCTCGAGTGTCGACCACGTCTAGGATGAAGGCTCAGGGGATGACAGGCTTGGTATCAGATCCCAGAGTTCTAGTATTCTGGGGTATCTATAACGTTGTGTCACTAGGATCTTATTTATGGAAACTTCTATAAATGAGGGACTACATATACTTACAAAAAGTTTCTCTTTCTTTTATACTCTAGATAATGCAATAGAGTTGTGCCACAAGAAACTTAATCAAACTCGTGCGTTTCTCAAATCCTTTTGAATACCCCTCATACTCAAGGTGGTTGAAATAACAATGCCTAGATCCTTATCAATGCGTTACTGGCAGGTAAAGTTTTCAAAAAGTAAAGAGATTACACAGGGCTGGATAGAACCCCCCATTAGTGTGCATTAAGTGTGTTGATTCGAACGATTGCACCCTTTTTCATATAAATCATGTGTTTGAGCTAAAATTAAGATGTGCGCTCGTATTCTCTTCTCCAAACCTTGTTCCATGTGAGACCCTTAAGAGGGGAGTGTCTTGAAAATGCTTGGGTAGTATTTTTCACTCGAAATATAGTATTAGTTGTGATGTTATAAGCCAGCAGTAGTAGAAGTGCCCAGAGTTAGAGGTATGCATTTAGAAGTGTAGTAACCTTAGAATGGGAATAGATTGAGTAGAGTATGTAGTTGTAGTCACGTACCCTACAAGTAATTAGCGAGGTGTTTTTCCCTTATGTGTAGGCTAAGGAGTAATAATTTGTTGTGGATTTCACTGTAGAGGGTAGAGGAATAGTTACTAGTGAGGATGAGTTAGAGTATACTATATATAGAAGGGGAGATTATGTCGATGTGCCATTGTGTTAGTGAAGACTAACTACAAGTGTCTAATAAAATAGAAGAGTATTCACGAGGTGATAAAACCAAGTTACACTTATGATTTTTTCAAGGGAGAGCCTTATGGTATATAGAGGGTTATAGAACTAATTAGGCAATGATATATAGTGACTGGTAAACAGTACTTAGATTGTGGAAAGGAATGTGAGTGGTACAAGTGTAATATTATGACCCTTAGATGAGAGGAATGAAGTGTGGTTAAATCATTAGATTAACAATAGCATTACGAGGTGTACCTGAGATCATATGTAGTCGGACAATGTTCTAATTAAGTTTATGATTTTTCATGTATGCCTAGATATTATATTTGAGTTCTCAACGTGGAGTAGGCTGATGTAAGCATTATTTATTATACTTTAGAGTTTGGTCGAAGGTATCATATATAGCCAATGATGAGGCTCTTAAATATAGTTCAAATTTCCTTTAGTTGGGTAGATATGAACATAGAAGGAAGGTAATGGTGGGCCAAGAAGGAGAAGTTGGACTATTAAGAGTTTGATTAAGCGGCTTTACAAGACAATGTGGGTAACGATTATATAAAAACTTCTATAGAAGCAGGAAAAGTTAAGAGAAGTAGCTTAGAACACATGATATTAGCATTTTCTCAAGTATTAGTGTAAAGGGAATATATACTAGTTTAGATAAGATCAAAGGTTATGCTTATTTTAGTATGCCTTGTCAAGCAGTCGATGTTCTATGTTTGGAACTACAGACGGTGGAATCGGCCACAAACTGTAGAGCCTTATGTGAATCAAAAACTTCATGCACGTGTTCCAAGGGTTATTTTGGTCCTTTCCCAAGCTTTTAGCCCTATTCTAAGTCGTTTTGGGTATTTTAACTGACTAGCATTCAACTAACTAGTTTTCCTCTCAAATCATCAATCTAAACATTCAAGTATCTAAAAATGATCTCAAAACTAACCTAGGGTTTCTCTTCTCCATCAAGAACACTAAGACCTTCAAGTCAAAAATTCAAGATACAAAGAGAAGTCTTCCACCCAAGGTTTTCCCAAGTTCTTCCACTCGAGAAATTCCAAAAAAGAGTTTCTTTTATCAAGATGAAGCCTCAAGATTCCAAGACCAAAGATTTCATCCAAGAAAGGTATTGTTCTTACTCGCTCAAGATAAATCAACTATCCATCAAAGTTTTCAATTTAATAGCTTCATAATCAGGTATGTAAGGTTATTAATAGTGTTAGACTCGCTCCTCCTCATGCCCTACATCTCAATTCAAACAATAAAAATTAAATCTAGTGTTCTACTCAAAGTTCTATGATTTTCTTTTACTTGAATTGCGTTTAATTTCCGAGTTTGAATTTGTAATTATGAGATTATGATATTCCATATATTGATAACCTTGAGTTGGTGTTCATGCTTTTATTTCACATGAACCCTAGTTGATGGTTCTGCCCTCAGTTTTATGAATTTCATATATTATGAGATTGCGATACTTTATGCATTGAAATTTGAAATTGTTTTTCATGCATGAATTTTCACATGAACCCTATCTATTAACTTTTACTAAAAGTATTTCGTGCAATCAATATTCCTTCCATTGATTTTTGAAACTAAAGCAAGTTTAAGAGAAATGTTTAAAGCATTATTTTCAAAAAAAAAAATAGAGTTAAAGGGGACTTAAATTATTCCAAATGTATCACTTTTACATTTAGAAAGAGAGTATTATTTCAAGAAAAGCATAAAGAGTCAAAGTATTTCAGAAGGAGTTTGTACAACTTTAGTTACCTTTCAAAGAGGATTTTTGAGAAATTATCTTAACCCAAGGAGGAGGGTAGCTCCGGTGGGCACATCCCCAAAGGTTAATGTTGATATGCTACCTACAGATACAGTCCTGCCTACTTCAGCCACTAGGCCTTCAAGTACTTCTAGCTTCACTCCTTCCAATACTCCAGGCACTTCTGTTGCACCTCCTCCTCCTAGATCTGCCACTGCACCTACTTTTAAACGTCCGATCACCCAGGTGATGCTGTTCAATATGGGGAATCTGGCCCAATCCACTGATGCGTGTGCCTTCCGGTCAGAGGCCGCTATTCCTGTGATGATCAAGAGAGCCATTGGTTCTGCGTTGAAACCTCCTCAGAGCTTTAATTGATGCCCTTACTATGAGAGTACAGGTGTGTAAGAGAGGACAGGGAGCCATTGATGTTGTGACGGCCTTGAAGGCCGATATTATTGGATCGAGAAAGGATATGGACCACCTGAAGTCCACTAATTTTACTTCATTGTTTGGGACAGTAGAGATCCCAAATGGCCCGAGTACCGATGTTCTAGCTTAATCTGATGTTCCTCCGGCTACCACTAGAGATGAGGTAAGAGCTGATGATGTTTCTGTAAAGTCCGAGGCTGAGACTGATGAGGAGCAACTTGGCGTTCGTGAGGAGGTTGTCTATGAGGACCTGGCTGACTTGGAGGGTACTATGATCGAGACTACGAGACAGACATTGATGCAAGATACTTTAATGGTGGGCTCTAGTAGAGCCACGGATGATGAGACACCGAGCACTGATATCCCGACAGATGGAGTGATTGATATGCAGACTTCACCCAGGCCTAGCCAGGAATGATGATTATTTTTACCTCCCTATCTGTTGCATTTGAGGACAACTACATTTTTTTTGTTGGTGGGGTGAGATATTTCCATACCTACCTCTTTTGTGGGGTGTTTTGTCAATATTGATTTCAATTGTGTTTTTGTGAATATTGAGCTTATTGATATATATATATATATATATGTTGATAAAATATGGCCCATTGTTTTGATAAGAAAATGGTTTTGAACCAAATATTATAATTTTGCCACCTCTTGTGTGTGATTATGGTTGTTCTTGTGCAAATTTGAGTGTTGGTTGCGGTCAGTACCGATGAATTTAATAGTGATCTTAATTGAATGAAATGAATGTACGGTTACGATGAGGAAAACTAAGTTACATAGGCAATATGTGAACTTTTAGCATCTCATTATGACTAGCCAGTTGACAATTGAGTGTCTTGTGATGAACATTGCACGCTAGCTAGAAAGTGTGGAGTCTTGTTTGATAATTGTATCAATGCCTTGTGTGGTGAAGCAACATTGAACATTGTGCTTGATGTGACACCTAGAATTTGCCCTGTTGGTCCGATTGATTGAGTGAAGTGAGCAATTGAAATGATCTTAGGCAAGAATTTTGAAGAGTGAGCCAATTTGACAATATACCTCTTTGTGGCCAACATTGTGAGATGTGTGAACCTTGATTGGCACCTTTTGAGCCTATCCTTTTCTTGGAAGAAACTTGAACAACTTTGACCTCTTTATCCCATCACCCATAACCTTCATAAAGTTTTGGTATGTTTAAATAACCAACTTAGGCCAAAATCCTAAGTTGGGGGTGTGGTGAAAAAGAAGTAAAGTCAAGAAGTGTAAAGATTCCCCCTTTGATGGATTGTTTTGAAAAAGATGGAAGCCTTCCATATAAAAAAAAATAAAGAAGAAAATGAGAAGGAATAAAAGAAAAGGACTAAAAAGAGAAAAAGTTGTGAAATAAAGTATGTGAAAAGAATGAAGAATAATGGGGTATACGGTGATTCATGTTGAGTTGAATAACGAGGTGCAGTTTGAACATGTTTGAATGTGAAAGAGAAGGAGAAAGAGTGATTTTCAGGCCATACTTCATGAAGTTAGAAGCCACTAAGCCTAAATTGACCAAGCCTTTACACTCAACCCTGTTACAAGCGTCAAAAAGACCTCTGTGATCTTTAGTGAGCTGAAATGAATATTGATTGGAAAATAAGGGCAAGCCTATGGTGGAGTCATGAGTGTGTTCATATTTTTGAGTGTGAGATTTGTAAGTGATTCCAGGACTTTAAATTTTTGAAGAATTTTGTGTGAATATGGAATCATCTTTGTTGTGAGGGCATTTGTGTAGCTTTTTTGAGCTTGAACTTGCATTTGAAGCAAGCATTGTGAGCTTGAGTACACTTGATAATGGTGAGTCACAATTTGAATCTTTCAGTGAACAATTGAGTATTGTATGCGTAGTTTGAACCTTGTGTGCGCATTTATGTTGAGTCTTTAGCAGCACTGTTTGTAGACATCCTTCTTGAACCGATTGATCTTGAGTCTTACTTGAGGACAAACAAAAGTTTAAGTTGGGGGTGTTCATGAGTCTGAGATTTAGACTCATTTAGGGATTTGTTTTGATAGTTTTAGTGTCCTAAAATGCCTAATTTATGCTATAAACTCATGTTAAATCATTGATTTACAGGTATGTATTCTAAGGAGCAAAGCAAGGACACTACCGGGCAAACAGGAGAAAACAATCTGAAGAACTGAAGAAAAGTGGTCCTGGTGATCGCCAAGACCACTCGGCGAACCGTCTAGTTGCTCTTTAGCTCGCCCAAAGTTCTAGCGTGCCAGTCCAGCGGAAAAAACAAGTTGGTGATAGAAATGGCCAATCAGCGCATCGCCAACCCACTCTGCGACAACAAGTTTGATCTCCCAAAGTTACAAGACCTAGGAGGTTGATGACTAATGCAAAATGGCGATGGAAGGGGGGAAAAGGGCGGATCGCCGAACCACTCGGTGAGGTGTGACTTACACCGCCAAATGGACTTTTAGGCCAAAAAGTGGGCAACTATAAATTGGAATTTAGATGGAATTTTGAGGAGTTCCGAAAATTCCCAGAGAGTGTTGATCCCCAAAATTTTGAGTTAGAGTTTTCTTTTAGTTTTTGAGTTCCATTGTAGACTTTGAAGCTTTTGAGGCTCAAACTTGAAGATTTGCAAGTGGGTTTTTGAATCTACTCAATTTGGACCATTGTAAAGTCTTGATAACCTTTACCCAGATCATGGCTAATGTATTTGGTAATAGTTTCTCTATTTTTATGATGTGTAGCTAAAACCCCAATTCTTGGGGTGTGATCATGTGATTATCAGATGAATTAGCTTATGAGTATTGTTAATTACTGATTTAAATGCTTAATTGAAGTGAGTTTAATTGATAGTTGTGTTTAAACTAAGAATTGTAGTTGCAAATGCAATTCGAACTTAGAATTCTGGGCTTGCTTGAAAAAGAGGTTTTAGAATCAAAGGTTTCAATTGATGATTGTAGTTATTGGGTTGATATGGGTTTAGCTCGAAAGAGTAAATCCTAATATCGATTCTACCTATCTAGCTCGAGAGAGTAGATTAATTAAGGCATGGGATGTTTTATTTGCTAAGCTTGTTGATGTTCGAATGAAATCACTTGAATCGTGATAGTTGTTTGACAGAAAACAATCTTACTTGTAGTCTAGCCTACCCACTAATATTTAGCTATTTATTCATAATTTCAATTACCCATATAGCAAAATATTCTTATAATCGAGCACATCCCGAGAACTCCTATCTATATTGTTATTTCCTTCGTGTTTGATTGTGTTGTAGTTGATAATTGACAATCCAAACCCCCCATCTGACATTCATTGTCATCCCCTTAGACTTGCTTACATATTTTCGATAAGTTCTATTCCTATAATCGAATAGACCGCTTTATAACTTCATAATTGAATTTAGACATGTACCGCTCCCTGTGGGTTCGACCCCAACTCTTCGTTGGGTTTTAGAAATAGGGTGGTGGAAATCGCTTGCAGTTTCAGCAGAAATTTTCAAACCCAGCACCTTCATCAGCTACTGTCCCATCCTCCAAGTTCGGTAACAATCAGAAAGGTAGGACATCAGGCTCTAAGTCTCAAGGAAGTGTTTCAGGCACCAAAACATACCCAACTTGTCCAAAGTGTGCTAAGAACCATCCGGGCGAGTGTCTTGCATGAAGGGAAGGATGCTTTTGGTGTGGTCAGTCTGGTAACAAGTTGAAAGATTGTCCTTCTAAGCAGGGTTAATGAGGTAACAATGGTAGAGCTAAGTCCACAACTTCAGCAGCACTAGCAGGTCGCCCGATTCAACAGGGTCATTCATCTGGTAGAGGTGGCAGTCAACGCCAAAACACGTTGTATGCTTTTCAGGCTTGCCTAAATTAGGAAGATTCTCCTGATGTAGTCACTGGTGCATTATGAGTCATTGAATTAGATATTTATGTTTTGTTAGATCTAGGGGCTACTCTTTCCTTTGTAACTCCTTATATTGTTAGTCCAGAAACTCTCTCAGAACCTTTCTCAGTCTCTACTCCAGTCGGTCTCCCAGTTATAGCTAGACGGGTATACAGAAATTGCCCTGGCACAGTCTCCCAGAAAATCACCTCAGTAGATCTTGTAGAGTTAGAAATGGTAGACTTCGATGTCATTTTAGGCATGGATTGGTTACATTCCTCTTATGCCTCAGTTGTTTGTAGAACTAGGATTGTTCGTTTTCAGTTTCCAGACGAACCAATCTTAGAATGGAAGAGTAGTAGCTTAGCGCCTATAGTTTGATTCATTTCTTACCTTAAGGGCAGAAAGATGATCTCTAAGGGTTTTCTTTATCATATAGTTTGGGTTAAGGATTCAAACACCGAAACCCAAAATCTTGAGTCAGTCCCTATAGGTAATGAGTTCCCAGAATTGTTTCCAGAAGATCTTCCTAAAGTTCCTCCCGAAAGGGAAATCGACTTCGGAATTGATCTCCTTCCAGATACCCAGCCTATTTCTATTCCTCCCTACATAATGGCTCCACCAAAGCTTAAGGAATTGAAAGAGCAGTTGAAAGACCTTCTAGATAAGGGCTTCATCAGGCCCAGTATTTCCCTATAGGGTGCACCAGTGTTGTTCGTGAAGAAGAAAGATGGTTCTCTCAGAATGTGCATTGACTATAGGCAGTTGAACAAGGTCACAATCAAGAATAAGTATCCCATCCCCAGGATTGATAACTTGTTTGACCAACTTCAGGGTGATAGTCATTTCTAAAAGATAAACCTCAGATCGGGTTATCATCAGCTCAAAGTCAGAGACATTGATATTCCGAAGACAGCTTTCAGAACTCAGTATGGTCAATATGAATTTGTAGTTATGTCATTTGGACTAACTAATGCTTTTGCAGCTTTCATGGACTTGATGAACAAAGTATTCAAGCAGTATTTTGACTTGTTCATTATCGTCTTTATTGATGATATGCTCATTTACTCTAGGAATAAGGAAGAACATGCAAATCATTTGAGGGTTGTTCTGCAAACTCTCAAAGATTGCCAGTTATTCACTAAGTTTATCAGATGTGAGTTTTGGTTGCAATCCGTTGCTTTCCTTGGGAATAATGTGCCTAGAGAAGAGATCCGAGTGGATTCTTAGAAAAAAGAAGTAGTGAAATAATGGCCCAAACCTACATTTCCTACAAATATCAAAAGTTTCTTGGGTCTAGCGGGTTATTACATAAAGTTCGCGGAAGGATTTTCATCCATAGCCTCTTCGTTGACTAAGTTGACTCAGAAAAGGGTCAAATTACAATGGTTAGATATTTGTGAGAAGAGCTTCGCAGAACTGAAAACTAGGTTGACTACAACTCCTGTTCTGACTCTACCAGAGGTTTCAGACGATTATGTTATATATTGTGATGCGTCCAGAGTTAGCCTAAGTTGTGTTTTGATATAGCGAGGTAAGGTTATAGGTTATGCTTCTAGACAGATTAAGGTGCATGAGAAGAACTATCCAACTCATGATCTCGAGCTTGCAGCAGTGGTGTTTGCACTTAAGATTTGGAGATATTACTTGTATGGTGTTCATGTAGATGTGTTCACACACCATAAGATCCTTCACTATGTGTTCACCCAGAAAGAGTTGAATCTTCACTAGAGGAGATGGCTTGACTCCCTCAAGGACTATGATATGAGTGTGCATTACCATCCTAGTAAGGCCAATGTAGTAGCAAATGCTCTTAGTAGACTATCGATGGGTAGTGTAGCGCATGTTGAGGAAGAAAGAAAGGAACTAGCGAAAGATGTTCAGAGACTTGCTCGCGTAGGAGTTCGTCTTATGAGCATATCAGATGGTAGTGTAACAGTTCAAAATGGGTCAGAATCTACTTTGGTAGTGGAGGTTAAGGAAAAGCAAGACAATGATCTGATATTGTTTCAACTAAAGGATGTAATCCATTAGTAGAGGGTTGAGGTGTTCTCCCAAGGGGGAGATAGTGTTCTTCGCTATCGTGGTCGATTATGGGTTCCTAAGGTGGGTGAGTTGAGACAACAGATTCTTGTTGAAGCCTATAACTCTAAATATTCTATTCATCTAGCTGCCACCAAGATGTACCATGATATGCGGGAAGTCTTTTGGTGGAATTGCATGAAAAGAGATATAGCAATTTTTTTGGCTAACTGCCCCAATTGCCAGCAAGTCAAGGTAGAACATAAAAAACCAAGAGGTATGACTCAAGAGATCGATATTCCTACTTGGAAATGGGAAGTGATCAACATGGTCTTAATTACAGGTCTACCTCGTACCTGCAGACAACATGACTCCATTTGGGTGATAGTTGATAGAATTACTAAGTCTGCGTGCTTTTTGGCGGTTAAGACTACAGATTCGTTGGCGGACTACGCCAAGTTTACATTAATGAAATAGTCAGGTTGCATGGGGTTCCTTTGTCTATCATCTGAGATAGAGGTCCTCAGTTTACATCTCATTTCTGGAAGTTATTTCAAAAATGTCTTGGTACTCAGGGTAACCTTAGCACAATATTTCATCCACAGATGCATGGTCAGCCAGAGCGTATCATTCCGACCTTAGAGGACATGTGGAGAGCTTGCGTGATCGATTTCAAGGGTAGTTGGGATGATCACCTTCGTTTTATAGAATTCTCCTACAATAATAGTTACCATTCCAGCATTCAGATAGCCCCTTATGAGGCATTGTATGTGCATTGATGTAGATCTCCAGTTGGTTGGTTTGAAGTGGGTAAAACAGTCTTTATAGGGCCAGATTAGGCTCATGACACTATGGAGAAAGTGCAACTCATTAGATAAATACTTATGACAGCTAAGAGTCGCCAGAAGTCCTATGCGGACATAAAGAGAAGGGAACTAGAGTTCCAAGTTGATGATTGTGTTTTCCTGAAAGTGTCACCTATGAAAGGGGTGATGAAATTTGGCAAGAAAGGAAAGCTTAGTCCTAGATATGTAGGCCATTACAAGATCTTGAAAATGCTTGGTCAAGTGGCTTATGATTTAGAGTTGCAAACAGTACTACCAGCAGTACATCCGATTTTCCACATTTTGCTGTTGAAAAAGTGTGTAGGTGATCCAGCATCTATTGTACCTTTAAAAAGTGTGGCTGTGAAGGATAGTCTAACTTATGAAGAGGTACCAGTTGAAATCCTTGATCGTCAGGTTCAAGGGTTGAGGAATAAAGAAGTCGCTTTAGTCAAGGTTTTGTGGAGGAGTCGGTCCGTAGAGGGAGCTACTTTGGAAGCAGAAGCAGCCATGAAAGCCAAGTATCCTTACCTGTTTCCTTCCGATTTCAATCCAGCTTGAGTTAATGGTTCCTCTTCAGTTTTTCAGTCATTCATGCATAGTTTCAGTCTTAGTATTATGTTCCTTCAGTTTCTACTTGTATTTTCAGCGTATTTTCATGTTCTTGGAACTTAGTTTAGTCAGAAATTAGTTTCCAGTACTTAGTGGTAGGGTTTGCAGCTCTTTCCCTCCATTTCAACTAGATTAGTCTTTATTCGAGGACGAATGTTCCCAAAGAGGAGATATTGTAACACCTTGAAAACCAGACAAAGAAAAAAATTGTAGAAATTTTACTTGACCCAATGAACTATGGCAGGGTTCACGGAACGTGAAAGGGTTCACGGTCCGTTGACCTGCTCGTGGTGATGAGTTAGATTTCACCAGGCCTAGATATCAGACAACGGGAGCCTTCACGGGCTGTGGTCTTAACGAAGGACCATGGAGACTTCGTAGTGGCTTAGCCAGTAGGCCACCAAGCCTAGCCCTCAGACCCCCCACACCTAAGTTAGATGCACGAGGACCTTCACGGTCCGTGGTCCTGACGATAAGTCGTTGTCACGACCCGGGAGCACCCCCTAGTCGTAACCGGCGTACTCGACCTCGAAGAGGTCTAATACAAGCCTCTTAGCATTCATTCATCGCATATACACTAAAACCATAAGGAATTTAAAACATTCTTTACCAAGAAAACATTTAA
>JAJOOR010016336.1:0-48114 GCA_036250505.1 Solanum acaule | reverse complement strand
CTTTGAAGCTTCCCACTTTTATTTAATATATATATATATATATATATATATATATATATATATATGATTGATTAAGGTGTGATTTATTTGCATGTTGGGTTTTTGTTGCGTTCTGAGCCCTAAATTGTGTTCCATTTTGGAATACAAGTTCAGGGTACTATTTTGGGTCTTTTGATTGAGTCAAATCCGAAAAGTTCGGTGCGGGTGCCACATTGTGATCTTATATTCGACTCCAAAATTGACCCATCTCTGTTTGTTATGATTTTAGTGTCTAAACCACAGTACTAACATTGTGATCCTATATTTGATATTGTGGCAATGTTCAAAGATTGTTTGGAATGGAAAAGCTCCGGTGAAATGATTTGGAGGGCGTGCAATCTGCCTAAAGGTAGGCTACGACTTTCTTTCTATCTAGATTGAGACGGAATGTGTGAACTCATGTTGATTAGTGTGAATTATGGGCAGAGACATAGTATTCTTACCTCTCTTCTTAGATACCATGTTTTAGGTTTGATTGGCATTATTTCGGGCATAGTACCTTGCTCGTTGGGTGGTTTGGGTTTGTACATACTATGTGAATTACTTGAATTTACTTGCTTTCTGATGCATGTCTAGCCTTAGCCTAGGATAGACTAGTGTTGCCTTAGACTCTTAATCTTTGTTGCTTTGTTTTATCTCCGAAGTCGTTTCGGACAGACTAGATCCTTGTAGACTAAAATAGTTGACTTTAGTCTGATAATATGAGCCTTAGTTCAGGGGAATTCATGGCTTATTAGATATTCTATCCTCTCTCTCCCTATTTCTGTTGTTCTGAGGTGTTACTGGAGGTTTATATTATCGCAACAATTGGAGATTGAGTTATACTAGGCTGGGAGCCTTCTGTTCATACTTTTGGGTGGGCGGGATCCCATTATGACTTGACTTGACATGGAAATCTCTTCTAAATTGACACACCCTAGGCACTCTTATTGGTTAGGTTATGAGTTGGTTGGTTGCAGTGATTATTACGGTTCGAGGCCGTTATTTCCAGTTCGGGGATGCCATTTTACGTATCGAGCTCGTTATTTCTAAATTGAGATTGATGAATTGGGCTCGAGGCCCAGATTCTATCACTTTGGGTTCGAGTCCCATATTCTATCATTTTGAGTTCAAAGCCCAAGTTTTACCACTTTGGGTTCGAGGCCTAGATCCTATCAATGTGGGTTTGTGGTGCGATTGACTTCTTTTGGACTTGGGTTCGAGTATCGTATTCTTGTAGTCTTAGCTATTCAGTGTACCTGTCGGGCTTATGAGGGTCCGTTTGAGTTTTATTTTAACCTATGCACTAGTATATCTTTTGGGCTTATGGGTCAGTTAGGTTTAGTTTAGCTATACTTAGATTTACCTTGGGTACGCTCGTGTGCTTCTTTTCATATCCGCTTTGACCTCTATTTTTTACTAGATTCTATCTTTTAAGATTGTTTTTACCTTTGTTGCTCGGTCGGCCGGTGATGCCTATTGAGTACCTTGTTTTGGTACTTATGCTACACTCTACATCTTTTCATGATGTAAGTCCTAGTACCAGTTACCAATAATGATCATTTGTGCAGTCTTTTGCAACTTATGGATACCAGAGACGAGGGTGAGCACTTGGCATTTTGGATCAGCTTGTCTCATTCTGTACTTATGTTAGCTTGTCTTTTACCTTTGAGACAACTTGTTGTGATCCACTTTTGGGACTTGTATTTATCTCGTTAGACAGCTCTGTACCCGTGACTTCCAGGTTCTAGAAGGGCTCCTTTGTATATAGTTTTTGGTTTGTTTCCCGTTTTTGTTTTTGCTTATTGTTAGCTTATTTTTTGTTTAGTTCTACCCTTGTATTCACTACTTTTTGTTCTGGGTATGGGTCGACTTACCTATTGGTGGGTTTTAGTAGGTATCATCATGACATGAGAAGTCGGGCCGTGACAATGGCATCCATGGATTACTTAAAGTCTAATTGACTATACTATCTATTTAATGATCTTTAATATAAATTTTGAATTACTTCAAAGGGTTATTTGTTCCCCTCAAAATATGAAATAGTAGCTAAAATAAAGCAATGCGTTGAAAAAATTGAATCTTTGTATCTACTCATGGGTAAACTTTCTAACTAATTTCACAAAGAAGTAATTACCTCTTTACAAGGGAGGAACCTTTCTCCGTCAAAGAAAGTTCTAGCTTTAGAAGGTGACAAAATTGTTGTATGAGGTAGAGCTAAATCATCGACCAGATGAAGCCTTTTTATTTCATCTTTGTTTATTCATTGTCGAGCTAAAGAGGCCCCCCATTTTCGGGTTCCATCAACTTATATAACTCTCATCATCTAGTTCTTTAGTTGGTATTTATATTGTTTGAATTTTTCCCTGATTTTCTTACCTTACTTGAATTTTATTTTTTTCTCGAAGGAAAATCAAAGTATTACCATAAATGCTTTAACTTTTCCTTAAAGGAAAAATATAATTTTCTTCCATATTTGAGTTATTCCTTTCTTGGAGAAAAAAATTGAAATTTTGTAAATTGAAGAGCTCTCTTCTCAAATCAGAATACAACACAACATCATCCATAATGTAGTCGTTTAGAGAGTTTTGTTTATGGGGAGATTTTCTCCTAACATGTTTATGCTATTTTCAATATTAGTTTATAATATGTAGGCATCTTGGTCAAACCATATTAATTATATATTTTTAGTATGCTTTTATTTGTCTTCTGATTTATCTCAACGTAAATTACAATTGTAAGCTTCCGCATGACGTCCTGATTACTTTCAAACCCAACAAGTGATATCAGAGCACATGGTTAAATGATCGAATAATACAATAATTGAACAGAGTTGAAGACATGTTCAAGGCGGTTTCAGATCAATTTTCAATCACTGTGATGATAATGAAAAATTTTGTGCTTCTACATGTGGAGAAAAAATGCAAATATATTCTCAAAATTCTGATGCTCCATCTTTAACAATAAAATCAATTTTTAATCTATGCTTACTTAACGCATAAGCTCCAACTTTCAACCCCTACAAACTTTTAATATTTGGGCTCAACTTTCAACTCATGCATATTACTTTTAACGAAAGAGCTCCACTTTCAACCATGTTCATAATTTTTAATGCATGGCTTCAATATTATTTACATATGCTTACTCTAATGCACAAGACTCCATTTTTAAGTTATATCAATTTTTAAATCAAGGTAAGGAACGTTGATTCAGGAGAATTATGTGAAGAAAAAGGATCAAAATTATTTTGACACAAAATTCAAGCCAAAAGAGGAGATTTGTTAGAGTTTTTCCCTGATTTTCTTACCTTATTTGAAATTTATTTTTCTCTTAAAGGAAAATCAAAATATTACCATAAATGCTTTAACTTTTCTTGAGAGGAAAATATAATTTTCTTCTATATTTGGGTTATTCCTTTTTTGGAGAAAAAGTTTGAAATTCTATAAGTTCCAGACCCCTCTTCTCATACAAGAATACAACACAATAGCATCCATAATGTAATCGTTTAGAGAGTTTTGTTTATGTGGAGATTTTCTCCTAACATGTTTATGCAATTTTTAATATTAGTTTTATAATATATTTTTAGTATGCTGTTATTTGTCTTTTGATTTATCTCAATGTGAATTGCAATTGTAGGCTTTCGCATGATGCCATGATTACTTTTGAAGCCAACCTATATATTATAAGAGATATCTATTACACATCATCTAGGAATTTTAAGGCCTAACCCATCGGTGGCCCCCTAAAGTTGGCACGATGTTTCACTTAGACACCTTAACTGAGAGATGTTCATTATAGACATCTCATGTAGAATCTCACTGTGTCATTTTAACACCTTCTGCTTACATTGCAAAGTGAGTGTGACAAACTCGTTGGTAGACGCGTGAAATGGTTATTTAGTTAATTTTTAATTATTTTTTTCATCTTCTTCCCCATTTTCAGCCACCATTTTGACCAAGTTAAATTTCATTATTGTAAATGAAGGTTTTTCAACAATAATGATGAAAAATATTTTAAAAATTAAGAATAAACTCATTTAGAAAATTCTTTTATGGAAGAATTTAATATTTACGACAAAGTGAATTTAAGAAGATTGGTAAAAATTTATTTTGATAATTTGCGGGGAGTGAGGCGCAGCATGCAGATGTGGGTGGGGATAATTTCTGCAAAAAGGGATAGAAATTTGGAAAAAGCAAAGCGGGGGAGCCAGGGGTATTTTGCATACCCCAAAAAATGAAATTCAAATTAAAAGGGGGATTTGTTTGTTAGGGGGTTTTGGAGAAGGCGATCGGGGGTTGGGAGGAAGTGTATTTGGAGAAGGCGAATGGTGGTTGTGGGCCTGGGGTGGTTTGAAGAAGCCGATTGGAGGCGGGGAGGGGGGTGGTTTGGAGAAGACGATCGGGGGTGGGGGGCTTGGAAAAGACGGTTAGGGTGGGTGTTTTTTTTGTGGAGGGGGGGAGTGGGGGTCACTTAATATTGATTATTAAAAAATATTTTTGACACAAATAACAAATGTCGTCGTTTAATTTGTCACTTTACAGGTAATACGCGAGTGTAATCCACACACATTACATGTTTTTGTTGATATTAAAAAATGTGTCAAAATGACCCAACGAGATCCTACATGAGGTGTCTAAAATAAACATCCCTCAGTTAAGGTGTCTAAGTGAAATATTGTGCCAGCTTTAAGGGGCCACCGATTGGTTAGGCCAAATTTTAATGCATTTTACGAGCGAAATACGCAAGTGGAAACACATTCATGGCTTGCAAATCTAATTTTATCACACAACTCCCACAATGTTTTCAACTAGTATCTAACATCATCATCATTCTATCGTGATGCGGTATGCAAACAACAGAGATGATAATGTACATATACAGTGCCTTGCAATATCTTGGATCACAATAAAAAAAAATCTATGCAACAAAAGCATAGATCGATCTTGCTGTTAACTCAGAAGATCAGAATGTTTTGGATAAGAAATTTTTTTTGAGATAAACGAAACTGCTCTACATGGATAGATCAGCTACCTCTCTAGAAAAAAGAAACTGAAAATAGAGAAGTAATAGAGAAGAGAACTGCAATGGTGATCCAATAGAGGGTGTAGAAGTGGGTACTTAACTGCCAAATTGACACGTGCCCTGATGACAAACGGAACAGATCTTTGAGGATCTGTCATATCTCGAAGTAATCATCGGAGGAGAAATGAAAGATATTGCATTCTCTGTCTGTCAAAACAAAGATCATGTATTATCAACTGAAGTCTGAATACAACATTTGCAGTCAGTTTACGTGTTAATATATACACAACGACTAATGAATTTTAATTCTTAACGGAAAGGAAATCTACATGGGATTATAGTCACAACATATTTATTTTTAAAATATCGTATCTCTCTCTCTCTTCAATGATTTAAAACGAACTAGAAAGCTTCTCTTAAAGCAAAAAATAGGATTTATTGTAGTTTCAACTATTTGATTCGAATGAGAGCCCTCACTTCCTTTCCTTACTATGATATGCCCCCAAAAAAGAAAAAAAAGTGCAACATATCTATTTGCAATAGATTTTAAAGTGATAGAAAATAAATTACAATCATAAAAAAATATGAAGAAACATAATTTTATTCATCAAGATTGCAAGTACAAATGGGTTCCTCCCTTGATTCTACTCTCATAAGATTTATCCATGATTCGAGGGACATTAGTGGCGTATTTCTCGAACTAGAATGATTTAGATTTGACCACTATATGAATTATCCATGAATTTTTATGGACTATCTAAGATGCCTTTTAAGGGAATTTAGTACCCTTTATATAGGCATGAACTAGGGTTTAGGGTTGAATAGCCTCCAAGAATTCTAATTGAAACTGAACACACCTTCTAGAGTCTCAATTCGAATTGAACAGGTCTTGTAGAGTCCTACAAAATTTTAATGTCTACAAATGCCCCTACTTCAAGTCTTGTTGGAGTGTAGACTCAATGAAACTCAAAGACGAGACTTGAAGTACTCATTCTTCCACCTTTGCAGCTTCAGATTTTCAGATTTGATTAATGAGAGAAGAGATGAAGGGCAGATTTGGTCCCACTTTGCGTGTCAATTTGTTTGCAACAAATTTTGAAGTGACAGAAAATAAATTGCAATCACAACAAAATAAGAAGAAACATAACTTTATTGATAAATATTGTGGGTACAATTCTGTTCCTCCCTTGATTCTACTCTCCTAAGATTTATCAATGATTCGAGGTCCATTAGTGGCGTATTTCTCAAACTAAGATGATTTAGATTTGACCTTTATGTGAATATTCCATCAATTTATGGAATATTCGAGATGCCTTTTAATAGAATTTAGTACCCTTTATATAGGCATGAACTAGGGTTTAAGGTTGAGTAGTGTCCAAGAATTCTAATTGAAACTCAACACACCTTCTAGAGTCACAAATCGAATTGAATACGTCTTGTAGAGTCCTACAAAATTTCAATGTCTACAAATTCCCCCTGCTTCAAGGCTTGTCGGAGTGTAGACTCGATGAAACTCAAAGACGAGGCTTGAAGTATTCATTCTTCCACCTTTGCAGCTTCAGATTTTCAGATTTGATTTATGAGAGAAGAGATGTAGTGTAGATTTGGTCCCATTGGGCGTGCCAATTTGCTTGCAACAAATTTTAAAGTGATAGAAAATAAATTGCAATCACAATAAAATAAGAAGAAACATAACTTTATTGATAAATATTGCGGGTACAATTCTGTTCCTCCCTTGATTCTACTCTCCTAAGATTTATCAATGATTCGAGGTCCGTTAGTGATGTATTTCTCAAACTAGGATGATTTAGATTTGACCTTTATATGAATATTCCATCAATTTATGGAATATTCAAGATGCCTTTTAATAGAATTTAGTACCCTTTATATAGACATGAACTTGAGTTTAGGGTTGAGTAGCCTCCAAGAATTCTAATTGAAACCGAACACACCTTTTAGAGTCCCAATTCGAATTGAACACGTCTTGTAGAGTCCCACAAAATTTCAATGTCTACAAATGCTCCCTGCTTCAAGGCTTGTCGAAGTGTAGACTCGATGAAACCCAAAGACAATTCTTGAAGTACTGATTCTTCTACCTTTGAAGCTTCAGATTTTTAGATTTGATTTATGAGAGAAAAGATGAAGGGCAGATTTGGTCCCACTGGGCCTGCAAATTTGTTTGCAACAAATTTTAAAGTGACAAAAAATAAATTACAATAACAAAAAAAATATATGAAGAAACATAATTTTATTCATCAATATTGAGAGTACAAATCTATTCCTCCCTTGATTCTCCTCTGATAAGATTTATCCATGATTCGAGTGCCGTTAGTAGCGTATTTCTCGAACTAGGATGATTTAGATTTGACCTCTATATGAATATTCTATGACTTTTTATGGAATATCCAAGATGCCTTTTAAGGAAATTTAGTACCCTTTATATAGGCATGAACTAGGATTTAGGGTTGAGTAGCCTCCGAGAATTCTAATGGAAACTGAACACACCTTCTAGAGTCCCAATTTGAATTGAACACGTCTTGTAGAGTCCCACAAAATTTCAATGTTTATAATATCAAAGAGCGATGACACAAAAATTATCAGTGACCTCCTACATAACATATGTGATCCTTATGTGGACAATTTGGTAGTCTTTTCAAAAGAAAGAACTGACAACATCAAAAATTTACGCAAGGTCTTATAAAAGTTAAGAAAATATCATATGAAGATGAACCCAAAAGACTGTGCATTTGGGATTG
Source organism: Solanum acaule (assembly GCA_036250505.1). Classification (NCBI taxonomy): domain Eukaryota; kingdom Viridiplantae; phylum Streptophyta; class Magnoliopsida; order Solanales; family Solanaceae; genus Solanum; species Solanum acaule. The sequence goes on along the minus strand of JAJOOR010016336.1, from coordinate 40,318 downwards.
GGCAGAGGCCTTAAATCAATAGGGGAATAGCATAGTTATTATTGACCTGACCCCTATTCCATTACTTAAGCATATTCTTTCTTAAAGATACAAAACGAGCCGCCGAAAATGTGGAGTTTCTGTTAAAGCAACTAATAAATCAAGGTAAGCGAGAAAACATAGTTTTTATCCTTTTCAAATTTATTTTTATCAATAAACAAATATTAGAAAATGAATTTTTAGTCTATCATACCCTACATACCCTAAATAGATGTTGAATTAACAACTTGGCATTTTTTCATTAACTCTTATAAAGCATTTAAGAAAAATATGGTTCTTAACTTCATAAGTACATAAATAGAATTGTCAACTTTTGCATCGGCACGAGTTTAATGAAAATGCCAATTTTGATCCAATACCTAACTCTTTAACTATTCTCTTAACATAAATCCTATCCATGGACTACTAAAATAATTGTTGTGATATTACTATTTGCAATAAATTTTAAAGTGACAGAAAATAAATTACAATCACAAAAAAAATGTAGAAACATAATTTTATTCATCAAGATTGCGGGTACAATTTTGTTTCTCCCTTGATTCTACTCTCCTAAGATTTATCCATTATTCGAGGGTCGTTAATGACATATTTCTCGAATTAGGATGATTTAGATTTGACCTCTAATGAATATTCCATAAATTTATGGAATATTTGAGATGCCTTTTAAGGGAATTTAGTACCCTCTATATAGGCATAAACTTGGTTTTAGGGTTGAGTAGCCTCTAAGAATTCTAATTGAAACTGAACACACCTTCCAGAGTTCCAATTCGAATTGAACAGGTCTTGTAGAGTCCTACAAAATTTTAATGTCTACAAATGCCCCCTACTTCAAGTCTTGTTGGAGTGTAGACTCAATGAAACTCAAAGACGAGACTTGAAGTACTCATACTTCCACCTTTGCAGCTTCAGATTTTCAGATTTGATTAATGAGAGAAGAGATGAAGGGCAGATTTGGTCCCACTTTGCATGTCAATTTGTTTGCAACAAATTTTAAAGTGGAAAAAAATATATTGCAATTACAATAAAATAAGAAGAAACAAAACTTTATTGATAAAGATTGCAGGTACAAATCTGTTCCTCCCTTGATTCTCTTCTCATAAGATTTATCGATGATTCGAGGGCCGTTAGTGGCGTATTTCTTGAACTAGGATGATTTAGATTTGATCTTTGTATGAATATTTAATGAATTTGCAAAATATTCGAGATATTCAAGATCTTGAACTTCAACACCCTTTCTAGGCGCATGACTCACTTCTCCATCTAAAAGTCCTTCCATCCTATCAATCAACTTATCAATTCGATACTCTTAGTGTTGTATATGCTTTGTCAATACTTCAACCAACTTCGTCAAATTTGCAAGTTGTTCCTCAGGGGAAGAAACATCAGTCACCATTATTTGCATGATCATTGGTGATGTATGAGAGTAGCATGGATTGTCGCATAAGTTGATCTTCAGCGGACTCACATTACGTGATGCATGTGGACAAGATTCATTGGTTGAATCATAGTTCTCCGTTGCGGTAGAGCTCTTGAAACCAGATTACTCAAGTAGAGCCAATGTCTTCTTGATATTTTCAGCAACATTGCTTCCTCCTTCTAAAGCATTTGTGGAGGAACTTGATCCTTTTGGAGTCGAAGACCCAAAAACTGGAGTTGATGCGGGCGACACTAGAAGTGTTTGTTGTCCTAGCATAGCAGCCTTGCTCCTCATAACAACTCCAAAACTTCCGAAGGTAACACCAAGAATTCCTTCAACTTAAGTAGAGAATTTGGAGCTAGTAGCCTTAGAGGCAGTTGATTGAGAGTTAACCTTCTTGGATGTCATCTCGATATATTAAGTGTTTGAAAAGTTGAGATGAGATGTAGAGATTGTCCCACTGGGCGTGCCAGATATTCGAGATGCCTTTTAAGGTAATTTAGTACCCATAATTAATTTTTTTAGCTAGAAACAAAAAGAGAAGAAAAAAAACTTAAAAAATATCCAAGATCAGCAATCAAGAGAATTATGAAAATGATATTAATTTTTCATATTGACTTTTTACTTTTTAATATATAATCATCAACATCTGCTATATAATTGAAGAACACATTTTTTTCGTAAATAAAATCATTCATAACTTCTCAAAAATTTGCCTTAAATGATACTTCATAGCCTTTGGAAGGAAATAATTCTAAACATTGGTCACAAAAACTCCTGATTTTCTTTGAACAACTAGAAATTGATCATGTTTTATTTAATGAACCTCCTGCGGATGGTTCTAACACCACTATTAGTTTTAGCAATGTTGTAGTTGTTTATGATGCTACTAAGGAAAAGTTTGAAAACCCCATTTGCATAAATCTTTAATATTTAGCAACAAGATTTGGAAGGTACAAGAAAATAATTTACAAGAAAAACATATGCATCATCTATTTCATTTACGTGGACATTATTTCTTTACTAGCATTTCTATCACACCCCAAAGTACACCCTAGATGTGACATGACGAATAGGATCCCGAGATACCCTAAACAAGTCACTTGACATAAGCATGACGTAATGAAATACAATAAATGAGAAATATAAGCAATATAAGTCTCAAATCATAAGATAACATAGAAGATACCAATAGAGTACATAAGAGAATACTTGGAACACTGTCTATGTCTGACAATACCTCTACCAAATCATAATGTGAATAGGACCAACCCCTAAGTCATAAAAAATATCAAAAAAGTAAATAGACTAGAAATTATAAACCTAATGACGGCCTTGCCCTCGAACTATGAGGACTCACCTATCAATAGTAGTAGTAGTTGATCAATCCACCTAAGTGCGTCCGGGTGGAGGAGCGTCCGATCCTATATTATGAGACAATATAGGCATCAATATGCATTACTACGAAGAATGTACTAAGTATGGATAAATATGCATAAGCATAAATATAAAATCATAATGACTTAGAAACGTGAATATGCAATACCAAGTAAAGACATAGTGAAGTTTGAAAGCCAAACTGTAAAGCATATACAAGGTCAATGCTTCTTAAAATTCATAAAGAAAGCTTTCATAAAACCTTTGAAGGAAAAAAAGTTTATTTGTGGGATAATTACCATTAACCGAAAAAAATAACATATGACCTATAAAATGGAATTTGGTGTAACTATCACACCGAAAAGAGAGAGTCTACTTGCCAAGGTAGAACTCCATATCATTCATAATTGCTAAGGTGGATCCACTATGTAGGTCATTTAAGATAATCCTATGGGGGCACGTAGCTTGGGACAAGGAGATTGCTTCTAGAGAACTAGCCTCTACTAATGGGAGAGAATCAATCTCTAAGTCCTATTGGTGCTAAGTACAATCTCAACGGAAATAGGTGAAGTCATAATCATATCATAGTCTACTTGGAAAGAGAACAATTAAGACTAACAATCCAATCATAAGTTTGCATTAGAATAACTTCTTTCAAAACCATGATTTTAACTTCATTCATTTAAACACTTCCATTTTAAGCATCTAAATCATGATTTCTTTCATATGTGAGAAAACATTTCACAAATCATTGACACTTTATCTTAAAAGCATCATTTAGTCATAAATCATTATTTTCATAAAATGTGCATAGATTCATAATCATAATTCATAAGTTCATAATCATAGTTCTTATTCATAAAATAGACATAGGCATGTGAAATATATGAAAAACCATGTATGAGTTGAATCATGCATAATAAGATTGAATATAAGGAACTGAATCACAAAAGCATGGAGAATAGCATAAAATCCTAGATTTTTTTGGGTGAAATAAATATGAGAATTGAAGTTCTTCTTGGAACACAGTGGATGAAAGGGATACATTGGTAAATATTACGTACCTTGGGAAATAAAATCCCGGAAAGTGGAGAAGAAACCTTGAACTTGAAGAATCCCAAAAATCTCCCTTGAAGCTCATTGGAGAGAATTTGAAGAAGAAACCCTTGAGATAATTTGTGAGTTTGAGTGAATGGGAGGGAATAAGTATTTCTTGAAGGGTAAAAATAGTTATAGTGGTAGTTATAGGGACAAAATGACATACTTTAGGGGTTAATTGGGTAGGAAAAGACCAAAACAACCTTAATTAAAATCTACCATAAGACTATATGGATGATACCTACAGACTATAGAACTTTCTACGAACCATCCTGGTGGTCCGTAGGTCGAGTTACTAGGGTCTAATTTTAGGTCAATTCTTATGACTCATCCCCTTCGGTGCATAGAGCTTTCTACGAGCCATAGGCTTTTCACGTAAGAACCTATTTTCCAAAAATTTCCACCCAGTCTGGACCATCTTCTACGGACACCTTCCTATAGGTTGAGGACCTTCTATGGACCGTCCTGGTGGTCCGTAGTAAAAGTTAAGAAACCCAAAATTCCACCAACTCTCAAGACCATTCCTACGACTTCCCTTTACGGACCGTAGAACCTGGTAAGGTCTGTAGGTAGGCCCCGTGGAACCTGCACCAGTAGCCTAAAAGAAACTTTTCATTTCCAATCTATTCTTTCTATATCCCGAAGTTTTACAATATCTCCTGCTTGGGAAAATTCATCTCGAATGGAACTCAAGCTAGCATGTATAGATTAGGGAGAGAAACTAACAAACCAACATAAAAATGCACAAAAATAAGAAGCAATCGACCCAATGCTAAAACATAAACTTAAAACAAGTTTTCATGAATATGTATTCATATGAAAACATGAGAATGACTAACATGCATGAATATGAAAGAATGAACCATGAGGAACTTCATAGCTCAAGCTAGAATAGAGGAGGAGGGGAACATATGAGGATACTTGGACATCATATGTGCTTCGGTATCCCTAGTAGAACCCTCAACTAATTGATTCCTCCATAGAACTTTCACGGAAGCAACTTCCTTATTCCTTAACTTCTGAACTTATCGGTCAAAGATTTCAACCGATACCTCTTCATAAGAAAGACTCTCCTTAACACCCAAATATTCTAATAGCACTATAGAAGTTGGGTCTCCAACATACTTTTTAAACAATGAGACATGGAATACATGAAGTATCGATGCCAAATCGGTGTGTAACTCTAATTCATAAGCCCCTTTGCCAATACGCCTTGATCGTATATGGGCCCATATATCGGGGACTATGTTTCCCTTTCTTTCTAAATCCCATAACACCCTTCATAGGTGAGGTTTTCAAGTAATCCCAATCATCAACAACAAATTCAAGCTCTGGTTTTCTAACATCAGTATAAGACTTTTGTCATCTTTGAGCTGTTCTTATCATTTCACGTATAAGTCAAACCTTCTCTATAGCCACATGCACTAAATCGAGCCCTATCAAAGCAACCTCACCAACTTCAACCAAGTGATAGGAGACCTACATCTCCAACAATAGAGAGCCTCAAATGGATCCATTTGGATACTTGAGTGATAACAAATATTATAAGCAAATTCAATCATAGGCATATGATCATCCCAATTATGGTTATAGTCAATCACACAAGTTCTCAACATTCCAAAGTCTGAATAGTACGCTAAACTTTTCCATCAGTCTAAGGATGAAAATATGTTCTAAGCTTCACTTGAGTACCAATACCCTTTTGAAAAGACCTCAAAAATTGAGTATCACGATCAGAGATAATGGATAAAGGCACCACATGCAACCTTACCATTTTCCGAATATAAAGCTGAGCATAGTCCTCAGCTGAAAATAAAGTCTTCACCGAAGAAAATGAGCTGACTTTGTCATTCGGTCCACAATAGCCCAAATCGAGTCAAACTGATGATGAGTACAAGGAAATTCCGTAATGAAGTCCACATTCAAATATTACCACTTCCAAGTAGGAATGCTAATGTCTTGAGCCAAACCACTTGATGCTCAAATTTCACTTGTTGACAATTAGGACACTTAGCTACAAATTCTGCAATATCCTTCTTCATTCCGTTCCACCAATAAACTTCCCATAAATCACAGTACATCTTGGTGGCTCTTAGGTAAATAGAGTATCGGGAACTGTGAGCTTTCACCAAAATATGATTTCTCAACGGATAAGTATTTGGAATACATAATCGCCCATGTTAATGAAGAACACAATCTCCCACATAGGTGAAAGATTCAATGGCTTTTTCAGAAACTACTTCTTTAATTAAACCATAACCAAATCAAGATCTTGCTAAGCCTTCACACCTAAAAGAAGAGATGATTTCGAACCATTTTGAACCATAACACCATCCTAATTGGAATCAACCAAGCGAGCACCCTATTGGGCCAATCTATGAACATCACGAACTAGCTCTTTCTTACCATTTTCAACATAAGCAACACTACCCATCAATAGTCTACTAAGAGCATCTGCAACCACATTTGCTTTACTCGGATGATAAAGGAAACTCATATCATAATCTTTCAATAACTCAAGTGACCTCCTTTGCCAAAGGTTCAAGTCCTTTTAAGTGACCACATATTTCAAGATCTTATAGTCAGTGAACCTATCCACATGAACACTGTAAAGGTAATGTCTCCTAATCTTTAAGGCAAAAACCACCACTGCTAACTTGAGATCATGAGTCGAATAATTCTTTTCATGCAACATTAATTGCCTTGAAGCATAAGCAATGAATTTCTCATGTTGCATCAAAACACAACCAAGACCAATACATTAAGCATCACAATAAACCATCAAACCACATGATCCTTTCGATAATGTAAAAATAGGAGCTGAAATGAATCTATCCTTCAACTCTTGGAAACTCTTCTCACAAGCTTATGACCATAGAAATTTCACCCGCTTTTGAGTCAATGTCATCAAAGGTGAAGCAATAGAGGAAAATCCTTCCATAAACCTTCTATAGTAACCGGTCAAACCCAAGAAACTCCATACATCTAAATTGGACAAAAGTTGTAACACCCTGTATCTGAAACAGACCAAAAATGTAGATTTTGAGAAGTTGCAGATACAACCCACTGACCGTAGGTCAGACCACGACCCGTTCTGGTGGTCTGTGGTTCACCACTGTAACCCTTCCTCAACCAACTCAGAAAATTGGCTAAGTCTCGACCCACGATCAGACCACGGTCCGTGGTCTGTGTCCGTGGATCAAGACTCTTTTACCCAGCCTCTGACATGAACTACGGTCGACCAGCACAGACCGTCGTTCGATCCACGATTTGTAGGTCTGACCGTAGATGAGGGTCAGCGGTCAGTTAGGGGAGAATTGTTGAGTGGGTCAACTTCAGATGGTCATAAATCTTAGGACAAAAGGAATTATGTGTCCCATGACATATGATATGATAGATAATTGAATCCTCTTTCCAATGCCACTGAGTTTGCTAAATTCCTACCTCCGAGTAAAAAGTTATGCTTGTTTTAGTGAAGCCCTATCAGGCAGAGTTGATCGACGACCCTAATATACGGACCGTAGATTGACCTACGGTCGTAGGTCCCGTCCGTCGATCAGTCCGACAACAATTAAGTCAGGGGTCTTTTGGTCTTTTCCTATTTTGTTGGACCCCTAAGCTACGTCGTTTAGACCATAAATCATGAGGTTTTAGTCAGTTTAAGCCTAGAAACATAACTAGAACTTACCTAAGTTAGATCATTAATCAAAACATAGAAAATTAGAGCGTAAGAGGAGAAGAGAAGTCAAGAACCCTAGTTCAAGAACGCAACAAAACTCCTTCAGTTTCAGCCCCAAAATTGAAAGGTTTCTCCGTGGAATTCATCACCAGGTCTGTGGGATTTCACTAGTGGGTTCCTTTTGCCCATTAGGTCCCTAGAATTCAGTCAGATTCTTGATTCCATGATTATGAACAGACCTAGGGTTTCTAGAATTTCAACAGACCATCATGAATTAGTTATTTAAATGTTCCAAATCAGATTATCATGTTATTTCTCAGTTTATTGCATGAATTTCAGAACCCTAACTATGTATTTCTTTAGTTCTTGAATTACACATGCTAGGTTAGATATTTCAGTATTCAGTTATACATGCCTCAGTTTATGAATGGATAATTATCAGATTAATTGTTGCATTCTTAGTTTTGCATGTTCAGTTTTGAGCTATCCAATATTACAGAAATTCAGTCATAATGTGTTAATCACTTAATCTATTGGGAGTCGTATAATACCAAGTTCGACTAGGGTTCAGCGTACCCATATAGTCCCAGAACTACGAGCCACGTAGGTGTAAGTCCCCTCTGTGGGCAACATCAGTTTAGTGATCACGCCAGTCATGCCTCTATACCTTTGGTCAGGTATATTGGGTCCTCTTGATGGGGTGTATACATCGGACTCCACATTTATCTCATGTGGTTTTATTTTCGGTTATTAGTAGCTCCCACAGTTTAGTCAGACTCTATTGCATTGACCACATTTACAGTTCATTCAGTATTCAGCTAGCGTGTTATAAATTGGTCATTGCATTCAATTAGCTCAGTATTCAGTATCTATATCATGTCTAGATTATTTCATTGCTTTATTGCTTTGTTCAGTTATATGTTATTTCAGCTTTACTCTATCCTGCATGCTCAGTACCTTGCAAGTACTGACGCATACATGTGCTATATCTTCTCATGATGTAGGTTAAGGCTCTCAGCATCCAGATCACGCTTAAATCAATTCCCGATCTTCAGTTCAACAGCATCAGTGGTGAGTCCTGATTCTTCGAGAACTAGTGACATGTTTATCTTTATCGCTTTTAGTCTTTAGTTTCAGTTTTGCTAGACCTAGTTGGGGCATGTCCCAATATTTCTAGTCAGTTTAGAGGCTTATTTTAGACATAGTTAGATTCAACCTAGTATTGAGTTAATATCTTCTTTGAATTAAACTCATCAGTTTTCATTTATCTCAGTTATAGTATATGGGTATTCCCCATCTTTTCATTTTTATTTATGATTTAGCTTCCGCATCAGTTTATTATCTTTAGTATGCTCATGATCATGCCAACAGGGTTAGCTTGGGATCACTTGTGGTCCTAGGTCCTGTGTCCACGTCTCGGGGGTAGCACGGGGCGTGACAAAAGTCTAGGCCAATTCTTAACTGCCCGAGTCTTCTTAGGATCAACTTGAATATGGACAAGGAAAGAAATGAACCTTAACCAAAACTCAAACTGGCTAAACTTAGTAAATAATTGACGATCCTTGAGAATATGCAACAAAATCCTTAAATACTCAACACGTTCATCCTCACTTTAAGAGTAAATCAAAATATCAACATTAAACTCAATCATGAACATGTCAAGATATTGTCTAAACATTCTATCCATTAGGTCCATGAACACAATGGGGCATTAGTAAAAACAAACTACATCACCAAGAACTCATAGTGGTCATACCATGTTTGAAAAAACATTTTTGAATATCAGTTTCCCTTACTCTTAATTGATGATAACCCGATCGAAGGTCAATCGTTGAAAATAAACTCACACCTTGGAGTTGATCAAACAAGTCATAAATCCTTGGAATTAGGATACTTGTTCTTTATGGTAACCGTATTTATTTTTTTTGATAGTTAGTGCACGTAAAGAACAAACCATCCTTATTTTGAACAATCTATGGTAAGATACTCGTTCTAATAAAACCCTTATCCAACAAGTCCTTCAATGATCTTTTAATTCCTTAAGTTATACTAGAGCCATATGGTAAGGAGGTTATATAGATAGGTTACATCTCTGGGAGTATGTTAATATTGAAGTCAATTTTCCTTTTGGGAGAATACCCAAAAGATCATTGAGAAACACTTTCAAAAACTCATTTATAATTGGAACTAACTCGATAGTAGGAGTTTTAAAATTTGCACCCCTAACCCGAACACGATGATATATGCAACCCTTAGAAATCATATTCCTAGCCTTTAGGCAGGATATGAACTGACCCTTAGGTGTTGAATTTCTGCGTTTCCAGTTTAGGATAGGTTTGTTCAAAACTTAGAATGTGACCAATTGGTTTCTTCAATCTATGGACACATAACAAGAGTGAAGACAATTCGTCCTAAGATTGATATCAAAGTCTAACATATCAATCTCTACCGAAGGTTCTAAAAGAATTTCTAGATATACATCAAATATCATAGCCACATAAGGAGTCGCAAAAGACAATGTAGCACCAGGATCAAACAAAGCATATACATCAAGATGAAAGACTTTCAACATTCGGAGAACCTTCGTGATCAGGCCGAGTCTGAAGTGCATAAAATCTATTCTGGCGAGGAGCACTTGAACAAGAACCACTAGGCTGAGCTTGCCTACCCTCCCTTACTTTAGTAGTGAGCAAAGAATACTATCTTACCTTGCTGCCACTCTTTCCACAACCATAGAAAATATATGTATCGGCTAAGCATTTTCCCAAGTAACTCTTGCCACACTTTTGGCAAGCGGGAAGAGAAGATCCTGTACAACCACCTCCTTGAAGATTAGGGTTAGACACCCTATTTTTGTTTAAATTTGGGCCTAGAACATTATAATAACCTTGAAAAGAGAAATTTTTCTGAAATTGAGGATGACCATGTCCACCGAACTTAGAATGAGAAAAGTCACCATCACCGGTCCCTTCCCTCTTTGACTCTCTTTCCTTGTCCTTTAGATTTTCATCTTCGATTTATTTGGAATGTGTCATCAAATGTGAATATCCATCTCCTTGATTACCATGGAAGTTGAAGATTCTTTGACCACCATTTCAGGCACATCCGATACAAACTTACTCATCCTTGCCCCAGAGTCGACAACCATAGTAGGAGCATACTTAGAAAATTGTACCCTTTGACACTAATATTCCCTTTACAAAGATTAATGAACTCAAACACTTTGACCTACCTCATCTCAAGAGGAAAGAAACAATCAAGAAAATCACCTTTAAATATTTTCCAATCAAGAGTAACCGCGTCAATTTCCCTCTCTTCTTTCCATTGATTGAACCACACTTGAGAAACACTCATAAACTGATAAGTGGTCAATTCCGCCTTCCCCCCATTCTAACTCCCATAATCTCCATGAACTTGAAGATTTTTCTTGATGAACTCTTGGGGATATTATTCAAATTTTTACCCATGAAACTCTGGGGATTCATCCTAGTGAAATACGTCACCTTGTTGTAATCGTACCAACAATTGGGTTCACGAAAGCAATGACCTCTCTATTAGTTTGGGTGGTCATACCTTGAGCCAACACTTGAAAATAAGCTCAAAACTCAGCATGTGATACTTGCTCGGCCAAAAGATCGACCAACACTTGAGAAACCTAAGGCTCCATATTGTCACCCACATTTTTCTTGTGTTAGCTCTTCGAGGAGACATATCTTGAAATGCATCAGACAAGAGTTAGGAGAAATACCTTTATAAAGATGAACTTTATTGCACGATTTTAGAGAATGGGGAAATATGCATAAAAATAACTATAATATCATAATGAGTTAGAAATGTGAAAATGCAAGACCTTGTAAAGACATAGTGAAGTTTAAAAGTCAACTCATAAAGCGTATACAAGGTCAATGCATCTTAAAAATCATAAAGAAAACTTTCAAAGAACCTTTGAAGGAAACATAGTTTATTTGAGGGATAATTACCGTTAACCGACAATAAGACCATGTGAGATATAACATGAAATCTAGTGTAACCCACACACAGAAAAGAGAGAGCCTACTTTCCAAGGTAGAACTCCATATCTTTTATAATTCCTAAAGTGGATCCACTAGCTAGGTCATTTAAGATAATCCTATGGAGGCATGTAGTTGGGACAAAAAGATTGCTTCTAGAGACCCAACCTCTACTAATGGGATAGCCTCCATCTCAAAGTCCTCTCGCTGCTAACTAAAATCCCAATGGAATATTAAAAGTATTAATCATATCATAGTCAAAACACTTGTAAAGGAAACAATTCTGACTACCAATCCAATCATAAGTTCACATTAGAATAGCTTCTTTCAAAACCATGATTTCATAACTTCATTCATTTAGAAACTTCCTTTACAAGCTTATAAACTATGATTTCTTCTTATGGGAGAAAAACATTCACAAATCATTGAAACTTTCTCTTAAAAGCATCGTTTAGTCATAAATCATTACTTTCATAAAACATTCATATATTCATAATCATAATTCATAAGTTCATAATCATAATTCATGTTCATAAAATATAAATTGGCATGGGTTAATGTGAAGTAAATGAAAAACCATGTAATTGAGTTAAATCATGCATAATAAGATTGAATATGATCACAATAAATTGAACCCATGGAGAATAACATAAAACTGTAGATTTTCAGATGAAATAAATTTGAGTGTTAAAGTTATTTTTGGAACCCAATGGATAAAAGGGATCCATCAGTCAATTTTCCACACACCTTGGGTAATCAATGACCTAACAATGGAGAAGAAACCTTGAACTTGAAGAACCCTAGAAATCTCCCTTTAAGCTCCTTGGAGAGAATTTGGAGAAGAGAGCCCTTGAGAGAATTAGTGAGTTTGAGTGAATAGAAATTGTTTGAAGGGTAAAATAAAAGGTATAGGGGTAGTTATAGGGCCAAAATGATATAGTTTATGAGTTTATTGGGTATAAAAAGATCAAAACAACCTTAATAAAAACTTGTTGGAATACCGATACAGATCACACCTACGGACTATGGATCTTTCTATGGACCATCCTAGTGGTCCATAGGTTGAGTTATTGGGGTCTACTTTTAGGTCAATTCCTACGACTCACCTCCTACGGTAAAGCAAGGCAATAACATGAATGCCCGTCACGATAATAGCGAAATAATACCCAAGTCTTACTTTCCCTTTCAATTTCAACCAAGAGAAGACAAACCAAATCAAACAATACGAAGAATGGACAACAAGTATATCAACCAAACTAAAGCAATAAGACAAAAATAAACCAATCACACAAGACATAGAGATTTACGTGGAAACCCCTTCGATGTGAAGAGTAAAAAACCACAAGGACCAAAAGCTCCACTATAAACACCAAGAGTTACAAAATTGTTCTCCAAAATTGGCCACAAAACAAGCGCCTAACAACGAGCAACAAAAAATCAAGATTGCACCCAAACTAATGAATAAAAGTTGAAATTTCACCCAAAAATGAGCTACTGTTCACTCCCCAAAATTAGAGGCTAAAGACCTCCAAATCCAATCTCCACTGTTGAATTGCAAGAACAAGATTCTGAGAACTCCCAGTTCAAATTTGAGCACGATTCAACGGTTAATGAAGCGACAAACTCTGTTTGAAACGGACTGCCTGAGCAGAAAATTTCCTGAAGCAAAAATGGGATTTTTCTTTCTTTCTCTCAATCTCTAAAACAGATCTCTCTTGATTTTTCTCTCTTGTGTTTCTAGTAGAGCTTTTGGTCCTTGTGGTTTTTCCTCTTCACATCGAGAAGGGTTTTCCACGTAAATCTCCGTGTTTTGTGTGATTGTTTTATTTTTGTCTTATTACTTTAGTTTGGTTGATATACTTGCTGTCCATTATTCATATTACTTGATTTGGTTTGTCTTCTCTTGGTTCAAATTGAAAGGGAAAGTTAGACTTGGGTATTATTTCGCTATTATCCTATCGGGGATTCATCTTTCTACTTAGACCTCTTGTGATTTATCTTATAAATGTTATCCACTCCTTGATTTGTTGCACGCTTATCTTTACTTATTTTGTGCACTATTCTTGGATATTTTCAGCTCAGTTCATTTATACCTCTAGGTCATGCGAACTGACATGTTTCATCGTGAATTTATCATCTCATAAAAACCTCAATATCCCAACAAATTCCCCTTTTTGATGATGACATATTTATTTTTGTGCATTCATGATATATGTACCTATAAGAATTTAAGCATTGAAACAATAAGATGAAACGGGTTAGTGAGTGGGTCATAAATATTCCCCAACTCGTTCTTCCCCCTTATTACATCATTGAAAAGAACACCCATTAATTAATTAGACCAAAGAGAATGTTATAACCAATTCATGGCCACTGGTAAATCACCAAGAAAATCAAAATTTGACTTGGAATTACATAAAAGCACATTAAATTGAACAAGAGCAAGAGTTATTACTGAAGGAAAAAACAAGAGCATTTCATTTAAATAGGTAGATATGTCATGAAAAAATAGTTAGAGTAGATCATCAATATAGCAAGCCAAAAAAGACCATCAGAGCATAAAACAATTGTGAATAAACAAAAGATAGGATGAGAACAAAGCAAGAAAAGGAAACTAGGGGGGGGGGGGTGAAAAAGAGGGAAGCAATAGGGTCATTCGACATATGGTCTCAACATGCTAAGCCCTTTCCATAGCAACAATGGATTCTAATTCAGTAATCCTTGCTTCAAGGACCTATTTTCATGCTCATGTGCCATGCAAGCAATTTCCAATTCAGCAGTCTTGGCATCTAAGGCAACCTACAACCTTTGAAGAGGGGTATCGGCTTGGCACATAGAATAGGTAAGGCAACACGGTTTCCTCTACCCAAACGTGTTTAGTGGTTTGCAGAGGCCAAAATTGCACTGAAATAGAGTAATATTAAAAGATAGAGGCATGTCAGAACCCATAGGAAGGATCATGACCATTTTTGTTGTGAACAAGAATTTGTTGCATATGCCGAATGATAAAGCTTGTACGGTTGGTTTTTACCTCAATATCCAACAGTTCTATCAATGTCAAAACCAGATAGCTAGCCTTAATCCTCCTCTCCTTTCTCGAAACAATCACCTTATGATCCATATCAAAATAAAATTGATTTAAGGGAGACATTTCCTTCTTTAGGACCTGCCTATGCCGATATAATTGGGAACGCCTAAGAATTTCCTAGAGATGTCAAGGGCAGAGGCCATTTATCGTATGGATGGTCATTCATTCTTAATAGAGTGATCCCACCCCCATTTGGAATATGAAGAATTCAAGAAATAACATTAGCCATTAGGTGAATTGGTACCCTGCGAACAATTGTGGAGAAGAGAGGACCCTATGCAACTTGCCTTTCATAAAACTCAAACATCTTAGGTTCTTGCAAACCGCCACTAAACATTTCCTTGTAAAACCAACTTTGTCCAGCTTTGTACTTCCAATTTGACTAGTAAATTCTCAATTTGGGGACCCCGAAAGCCAGTTATAAATCTACGTCGAATGAAGGATCATTTTTGGAAGTGAATAACGCTCGGGAGATCAGGGTCAGAGGTGTCAATATCTTTAGTTTCATCCACTGTAGCGTTAGAATAAGAGTCCTTCGATGAAATAGGCTAGGCAACCCATTTTGAAGGACTAGCATTGGAACGAGTTTTGGATGAAAGTTTGGAGGTGGTAGAGGAGGTTTTCTTAGAAGATGGTTTAGGTATAGGAGTTGGAAGAAATTGAGATTTTTTAAAGATAATGTTTTATTCATACTACGGACCATCGTATACGATTGAGCAAATGACCTAGATGGGAGGAGGGTGATGTTGGTAGAGGAGAGACAAATGAGATTTTCTTCTTCTTGCTTAGTTGAAGAGCCTGTTGAAAAGTATTATCCTCTTGACACTTATGATTCCTAGCATGACGAACTTAGGTGGGAACAGAAGAAAGAACTGGTTCAGGGGAAGAGTTGGCATCAAGAAACTCAATGGGGACTCTAGAAGATTTTCTCAATTGGGTATGAATCTCTTTAAGGGTCAATTTCACAAGAGGGACATCATCATTCGAGCCTGTGGATAGTGGGATAATATCTAGACCTTCAGATGAGGGATTTTGGGAGAAGGGAGGATTGTTGGGTATATCAGAGAACTAGTTCTTGAAAACATTCGACATAGAAAAATCAGATAAGTTTGAAGGGTATTGATGGAGGAATAGTGGAGAATGGATTGGTAGTTTTGTGTAAAACTAGTTCATGAGATTTTGATGCGTCGAACTCAACTGAAGTATTTTGGGAAGAGGATGAAGATAATTCCATCTGTAGAGATCTTTTCTAGAATTTCAAGAATATTCAAGAAGACAAAGGTAGAAAGTCTGAAGGGAGTCAGGTGTGGAACTATTTTATCGAGAGGTGTGGGTAGAGGAAGTGTGTGATGGAGAGTGGTAATGATGGAGTGAAGTTGATGGGGTGATTCGGTGGTGTGTATCTTTATGGGAACATACTCTTTGGCAATTTTGACAGTTTGAGCGAAGAGTATAAAAAAAGAAAGAGAAACATGTCAGCTTAGATGGTTCACTATAATCAATTACTACTCTAGAGTTTAGCTAAACATACCTTAATGTAATAATTCATAAGTCTTACTGTTCCCAAATGTTTTGATGATCTTCTCACAAATGTAGGGACCCAATCCTCTGCAACATGTGCTCGTCCAGGTCCATGTGCTATACAACTAGAAAGCTGTCACGTCAAAGGTTGGTTAAGTCGTTAGTGTACCACACCAATCATAATGGACGAGGTTTTTTTCCCAACGGTTAATATTTCTTTATGATTGATATATTCAACATTACTAATAACAAATTGATTCATTCATTCAAAGAAAGAAAATTCAAACTTCAACAAAACAACAAGGGACCTCATAGACTGGCGATTTACTTCCTGAACCTGTTATTGTTTTGATTGCTTGTATTTGTTCCTAACTCGTAGGATTCGTTTCACATTGATAGAAACATTTCAAAACTTGTGTGAATCTTTGTAAGAGCATAGTTAGGAGTAACTTTGTGTCTTACTGTAAAAGTCTATATTAATCAGTCAGTATTAGTATAGTGGGCAATACAGGCATTGCTTTGGATCGTTAAGTAATAGGTGGCATTACTTATTAGTTTTAAGATTAGGAGGTTAATCTCTCGTTGTGGTGTAAACTGTGTTTTACTTTTGCTTGAGAAAATTAGTAAAAACATTTTGAAAAGTTCTGTGAGACAAGTCATGGTTTTACTCCCTTGAGCAAGTAGGTTTCCACGTAAAGTATTATGTGTTTTTATTTCCTGTATTTACTTTTGAGTATCATAAATTATCTCAAGGACCTGGTCCTATCATAGGTAGTGGACGCATACATTCCGACAAGTGGTATCCGAGTTTGACTTCTCTAATTTGTTAACACCAAGAGGAGAAAGATCCTGAAGGAATGGTTGCTCCACCGAGTCTAAAGAAAGGACAGTCTACCACCCGTCTACCCCGTTTCAACGGAAAATTCTATGGATGGTGGAAGACACACATGCATGACTACATCAATTGAGAAGATAGTGATCCATGAGACGTAATTCTTGATGGACCTTATATTCCCACCAAAGATGTTAAAGAAGGAGAACTTACGAAAACAATTGCAAAAACCAGGAAGGAATATGATGAGGCTGACCGGAAGAAAATGGAGAAGAACTACAAAGCTAAAAAGTTTCTGGTATGTGGTATTGGTTCGGATGAGTACAACAATATGTCAACCAGCGAGACTCCAAAAGAAATTGGGGCTGTTTAAAAACAGCCCACGAAGGAACCAGCCAAGTCAAAGAGTCTAAAGTCGACATATTGACAACTCAGTAGGAGAACTTTAGCATGAAGAAAGACGAAACTATTCACGAGATGCATACAAGGTTCACGTCTGACTAAGATGCCTAGGTGAACCCATTCACCCGAGCAAACAAGTTCGAAAAATTCTCAGGGTTCTTCCCAAGTCTTGGGAAAGTAAAGTGAATACTATCACTGAGGCAAGAGATGTAAAAGTCCTTACCATGGATGATCTGATTGGAAATTTGCATACATACGAGCTGAACAGGCAGCAGGGTTCATCAGTAAATGAGGCAAGAAAGGAGAAATATATTGCATTGAAGACAACCTAGAGTGATGGATCTCAGGATGAGGACGGAATGACTTATCTACTAGGAGGTTCCAGAAGATTATAAAGAAGCATGGAGGATACCAGAAGAAAGGAACCACCAGCAGGGTGGCTACATAAAATGATCTGTTTCACAAATATGGAAAGCCCAGCCACTTCATCAGAGACTGCCAGAACCAGAAGCAAGAAGCTCAAGAATTCAAACCACGACAAAGGGACCAAGTCCCTGACCATGCTAAAAGGAAGGCTCATGCTGATCAAATTGTAAAGAAAGCCTTTGCAGTATGGGGTAATGCCTCGAGCAATTCTGAGCAGGAGGAAAGTCATGAAGATATTTCCATGTTGGTAGTGAACGATAAAGAAACTGTCTTCAACTCCATATTCTCTCTCATGGCAAAATCTGATGACGAGTATGAAAAAGATGAAGTAACTCTTTTTTTATCTTAAAACTGACTTAGACACTTTGTCTATTATGAGATTAAGAAAACTTGCTGCAGTTCTTATTGATTTTGTAGATGAAATAACAAATGAAAATGCCATGTTAAGTGAAAATCTAAGTAGCTGTGAGAGTGAGAAAACTCCCTTTGTGTCTCAAATGTCTGAAATGAACATTAGGGTGAGTATTCTAGAAATTGAGAATTTACTGCCTAATGAGGAACCTTGTACCTCGGAAGGTGGAAAACGTAAACTCAGTAGCTTTGAACATGAATTAGAAGAGAGGGTGAAGATATCAGTGTCTAAAATAGCTGCTTCTCTTGAAAATAATTCTCAACTAATGAGAGACTTAAGTCGAATCAAAGAAGAGCTAAACCATTCCCTTAAATGGACTGATTCGTCTAAGATTATGTCAAATCTAGCTAATCAAAAGTTCAACAACAGAAAAGGCTTAGGGTGTAGAAAGATAGAACCTCCCTACAACCCTCACAGTAAATATGTCTCTGTCTCTGACAATCTTCTGTGTACCCATTGTGGAAGAATTGGTCATCTGAAGAAAAACTGTGAGTCTTTAAAAAGGGTAAAATAAAGTCAGGAGAACTTCCTTAACTCAGGAAAAAGAAAGGTAGAAAATATAAAGTCACCTGGTCCCAGCTACCATTTTAGCAAGAATACCCTGCCCTATGGACATGAAGGTTTCTCACTAAGCCATTTGACAGTTTTTGGGAACTCCATCTCATGTAGGTTCGTAAGTCTAATAAGTAATTCTTGTGCAAAAGAGAGGAAGAAGCCAATGCTGGTACGTGGACAATGGCTGCTCGAAGAATATGACTGGAGACACTCAAAACTTCCTCTCTTTGGAAGCACACCAGGATGGTGATGTGTCGTTTGGCGATGGGAAAAAAGGATTCATTCTGGGAATTGGGAGAATTGGAAGATCAACAGAACATTCCACAGACAATGTTCACTATGTGAATGGATTGAAATATAATTTGCTAAGTGTATATTAAATCTACAATAAGCGAAATGAAGTTAATTTTTTGTCTGACAAGTGCATAGTTACTAACTGTGTTACTAACAAAGTTGTTATGTCTGCCAAGAGAGTAAAAAATATGTGTGTCACATATCTTGAATCAATAGATGGGGATAGTCTCACATGTCTAAGTGTTCAGACTGACAATGCAAATTTATGGCAAAGACGACTGGGGCATGTGAGCTCATCTTTGCTGAACAACCTTGTTGCAGAGGACCTGGTCCGTGGACTCCCAAAGCTGAAGTTTTCTGACAACGGGTCTGTGATGCCTGTGTTAGGGGGAAATAAACGAGATCATCGTTTTAACCAAAGAAAGGCATCAACACAACAAGACATCTGGAACTTCTCCACATGGATCTGTGTGGACCTGTTAGAATTCAGAGCAGATGAGGTAAGAGGTACATTTTAGTGATTGTTGATGATTTCTCGAGATTCACATGGAACATGTTCTTGCGGTCCAAGGATGAAACTTCTGGCGTACTAATCACTTTTGCAAAAGCAATGCAGCTGAAAGTAAACTGCAAGATCACAAGTATCGGATCAGAACATTGTACAAAGTTTGAGAATGCCAAAGTCAAAGGGTTCTATGCTGACAATGAGATTCATCACAATTTCTCTACTCCCAGAACGCCTCAGCAAAATGGGGTTGTGGAAAGAAAGAACAGAACCTTGGTGAATATTGTTAGAACCATGCTAATTGACTCAGGACTTGTAATGAACTTTTGGGCAGAAGCAGTCAACACAACCTGCTATGTTACAAACAAATGCCTCATCAGGTCAATGATCAAGAAGACACCTTACGAGCTGCCGAATGAAAGAAAACCATCACTGAGCCACCTAAAGGTTTTTGGGTGTAAGTATTTTGTATTGAACAGTGGAAAGTACGACCTTGGCAAGTTTGATGCCATGAGTGATCAAGGGGTGATACAAAGTTTTCAACAAAAGAACTCTGTGTGTTAAAGAAAGTCTACATGTGATTTTTGATGGATCTAATGATCTGATCAATACTAAACATAATGAAGAAATTGAAAATGAGGAACTTATGGAGGGCCAACAAGACAAGGTAATCCAAAATCCTGCAGCTGAGCAAATGTCAAATGAAGAAAACAGTGCAAACCCTACATAGGAACCTAGTCCCTCTGGTACAACTCAAGAGATAAACTCTCTGAACAAAGAGCCTGAAGAAGATGAATCGACTGTTGATCTTGAGGAGGAGATATCAAGAAAGTCTGGATGGAAACATCAACCTTCTCATCCTCTGGACAATCTTGTCTCTCCACTTGACTCTGGAATATAAACTAGATCCAAAACAAGAAATCTAGTTGTATATTCAGCTTTCATATCCACAATTGAGCCCAAGAATATCAAAGAGGCCTTAAATGATGCTGACTGGGTAACATCAATGCAGGAATAACTTCATCAGTTTGAAAGGAGAAAAGTATGGAACTTGGTCCCCAAACCTCTCAACAGGACCATTATTGGGACTAGATGGGTTTTCATAAACAAGCTTGATGAGCATGGAAACATCACCAGAAACAAGACTAGTGGCACATGGGTATAATCAAGAGAAAGGGATTAATTACAATGAGACCTTTGCTCCTGTAGCCAGAATGGAAGCCATAAATATTTTAATAGCCTTTGCTGCCTACATGGAGTTCAAATATTTTAAAATGGATGTTAAAAGTGCCTTCTTGAATGGGTATCTGAAAGATGAGGTGTATGTGAAACAACCTCCAGGCTTTGAAGATGCTGATCTTCCAAACCATGTTCTGAAATTGGATAAAGCCTTGTATGGTCTAAAGCAAGCTCCTAGAGCTTGGTATGAGCGCCTGTCAAAATTCCTTTTGGCAAACGGTTTTAAGAGAGGCAAAATTGATAATACTTTGTTCTTAAAGTCCAGAAGTAAGGAGCTGTTGATTGTGCAAGTAGATGGTATTATTTTTGGAGCTACTTAAGATTCACTATGCAAAGAGTTTGCAGCCTTGATGAGTAGCGAATTTGAAATGAGCATGATGGGGGAGCTTACATTCTTCTTGGGGCTATAAATCAAACAGTCCCCTTAGGGCACATCAATATGCCAAGAGAAGTACATAAAAGAGTTCCTCAAAAAATTCAGCATGCTCTCGGCAAAAGTTCTTGACACTCTCATGAGCACAAGTATCAAACTTGATATGGATGAAGAAGGGATTGATGTCAATCAGACCATGTACAGAGGAATCATTGGGTCACTTCTATATCTCACAGTGAGTAGGCAAGACATAGTCTTCAGTGTAGGGATGTGTGCCAGGTTCCAAACAGCTCCAAAGGAATCACACTTAAAGGCAGCCAAGCGAATACTGAGATATTTAAAGGGAACATAAGACCTGGTCCTCTTCTATCCTTCTGGTGATTCATTTGACTTAATTGGATATGTTGATGCTGACTATGCAGATTGTCTTGTTGATCGAAAAAGCACTTTTGGCATGGCGCCTTTCTTAAGGTCATCACTGATTTCATAGGGCACCAAGAAGCAAAACTCGATGGCTTTATCAACTACCGAGGCAGAATATGTGGATGTTGCATCATGTTGTGCTCAACTTTTGTGGATCAAGCAGTAGCTCAAAGACTTTGGTGTTCTCACATATACTATTCCTCTAATATGCGATAGTACAAGTGCAATGAACATGGCCAAGAATCCTGTCCAACATAAGAGGACCAAACACATAGATGCGAGACACCACTTTCTTACGGACAGTGTTGAGAAGAGCAATGTGGTGATGAGATACTGCAAAATAGAAGATCAAGTGGCTGATATTTCTACCAAGGCATTGAGCAAAGAAACAATCATCAAGAACAGGCTGAAGCTGGGATTGCACAAGATCACCTGATTCCATGACAAGCTTGCATGAAGCCTCTCATTTGACTATGTTAGGGAGGGAAGGTATCTATAAGTTGTATTGCTTATCGTTTGTGAATTCACATCTGGTACCTTACTGCAGGTACACACTCATGGCATGTTGGCTAAAGGGAAAATCTAATCATACAGGCATGGTTATCTATAGAGAGGGACCTGGTTAGTATCACTTTTTGCCACACAATTTTCTGTCAACGGTCACTGCCACATATCTTCTTCCCATTTATGGTGTCAGTTTCAGACGTCTTTTCACTTTAAAAACAAGTGTCGCTACTGTTCAAGGACCCGATACCCTATTAAATACAACCTTTTGAGAGAACCCAAAAATCACAAATACTTCCTGTTCTCCTTTGAATTCTCTCATCGTTCTTCCAATCTTCCTCTCCTCATCTCAACAAAAATGTCTAACTCTTCTTCTCCTACGAAACTCCCTCTCTCCCAAGAAGTTGAAAATCCCAGTTCATTCAATTTCTCAATTCCTCCCCCAGAAGAATCTCTATCCACGCCGTTCTGTGGGGTTGGTGAGATTGTTGAATCTGTCACACCCCATACTGAAGTGGTGGCGTGTCTTGTACTCAACTCTGGGAAAATATTGCCTTGTTCTCCAACTTTAGTTTTATCCGGCAAAGAGTCCCAAAATTTCGAGGTTGAATCAGTTGTGAAGCCCACTCTTGAGACATATTCTGAAGATTGAGAAGTTGCATCTAGGCCTATGTCATCTACCATGTTTGAGCGACTATTTAAAAGGGACCTGCCTGAGGGCAAGGGTATAGAGTCCAATATTCTAGTAGCTTCAAAGAAATTAGTGGAAATCCAAAGGTTGGCCTCTCTCAGAGGAGACATTCAACCAACTCTGTCGGAACAAGAGTTGAGATCGCCGAAATAGGTCCCTCACAGTGCTCAACCTATGTTCGACCAAACTCTTAAAGCATTTGATGTTGATAGTGAGGAGGAGGAGGAAGAAGAAACACCTTTAGTCTGGCATAGAAAAGGGGTTTCGAGGGGATAATGTTGTGAATATGAAAGTTTTAGATCTGGGAGCAATTGATGTTGTGCCTGAGGCTAAACTTGACGATGAGCCTACTAAGTCAGAAAGGAAAAGAAAAAAAAGGGAAAAGGAAAAATGGTAGATTCTCCGACCAAAGGAGGAGGAAAATGAAGATATGTGACCATATGTGAGACTTAAAAATTAATGGGAGATTCCTTGGCGGCAAATAAAGTCCAAACATAAAGAAACCGGAGATGAAGAAGGGATGGCCATGTGCTTGCTGAGGAACCTACCTCAATACATCTCCATGCAGGCTCAAGTGAGACAACGTTTGATGATATTGTCAGAGCTGTGGCTAAATGGAGGGAGGAGGCAAAAGTTGAACGGGTCAAAGCTAAAGGGGGTCCTAAGTTAGTGAGGAAATCATCGGTGAAGAAGGACAAGGTGAATAAAAAGGCTCTTGTGAAACCAAAACCCGTAAAGGGACCAAACCCTTCTGTTCAGAAGCCAGTGGAAGAAAAAGTGTTAACCAGGGAAGAGCTTATTACAGAAATGGAGAAACAAAAAGTGTTGAATGGGAGGATGTTTGATCCGGAAATTTTTACAAAATTGGTATGTCTACTCTTTTCGATTCTGTGTCATTACAAAATTAGGAACACCTTTTTGAAGCTCCAACACCTTATCTGCATGAGCATGAAGTGAGGGAATTCTTCTACAAGATGGAGCTTCTCGATGATGGAGGGATCTGAACGACAGTTAAAAAGGTCAAAATTTATCTGAATGAAGAGAGTTTGGGAATCATTTTGGGTGTCCCATCTAAAGGGATCAGTTCTATTGAAGGCTGCAAACCTTCTAGTGAGTTTACTGAACGAGCTACCAAGCGTAGGGACATAAAACGTGCTGGCTTGTCTAAGAAATTCCTAAGAGGAGAGTATCAGTTGATGTTTGAGTTCATCAACAAGGTCTTGGTGCCATGGAGTCAGAAGAGAAATGTAACATCTGCTACTGATTTGTTCCTCATAGAACAATTGGATGAATTGGAAACCATCAATCTTCCTCCAATCATGCTTGAGCACATGCACATGGTGATGACTTGGAAGAATGCCAAACATGGCATACCATATGGATATCTATTGAATCATGTGTTCAACCACTTTGAAGTACCTCTTGGAAGAGGAGTACATGGTATTGTCAAGCAGATGTTTTCCCCTACCACTCTCTTGGAATGTGAATGTGCTGAGGGAAAGGTTAAAGATAAGTCCTATGTGTCTGATCTTCTTGAGCAACAATCATGTCTCAAGCGGGAGTTGAATGATCTTACTGTAACTTTGAACACAAAGGAGGTTGAGATTGCACAACTCAAGGTTCAGATGCAACAAACTATTTGTAAGGGACTTGGTACCAGTGGAGAAAGTAGAAAGGTTGAGAGATAAAAATGCACAGCTGCTGAAGACAAATGCCTCACTCAGTGAGGAAGTTCAGTCTCTTAACAAGCATATCATTCAGGCTCATGTTGATGCAAAAGAATGCATGACTCTGTTATTGACGTCATTCACTCCTAATCCCCCTCCGTAATAAATGAGTCTCTTGTCCTACTTCTCAAGTCTGTCCTTGTTCTGTGTTTTTCCCTGGTTGTACTATAGTGGCAAAGTGTACTGGCTCGGCTGATTTCTGTGGTCAGCATAAGTGATCTAATGACATTATCTCTTTTGCCCTATCTTGTATTCTTTTATCTTCTCTATTTTTGCTTACTTGTGCATGTACTGTGTGTCCTATGGCTCTGAATTCCTAATTTTTTGCATGCATCTCGCATTTGTTTACTGCTACTCATTTTCAATGATGTCAAAAAGGAGATGATTGTAAACTATTGTGAAATCAGAATTTAGTGAAAAGGGGAACTATAACCGAAAGGGGGAACTAAAACAGGGGGAATACTATTGATAGAGGGAACTGATGAATGTTGAATGAATGTTAAAATCATGTGAGGCAGTTTGTTTGTCATCATCGAAAAAAGGGAAATGATAAGTCTTATTGTTCCCAGATGTTTTGATGATCTCCTCACAAATGCACGGACCCGGTCCTCTGCAGAGTGTGCTCATCCAGGTCCATGTGCTATACAACTGGAAAGCTATTGCATCAGAGGTTGGTGAGGTTATCAGTGTACCACACCAATCAGAAGGGACGAGGTTATTTTTCTAGGTTAACACTTCTTTATGATTGATATATTTAACATTACAAACAACAAATCGATTCATTCATTCAAAGAGAGAAAAATCCAGCTTAAACAAAACAACAAAAGACCTCATAGACTGACGATTTGCTTCCTAAACCTGTTGTTATTTTTGATTGCTTGTATTTGTGCCTAACTCATAGGATTCGTTTCACATTGATAGAAACTTTTCAAAACTTGTGTGAATCTTTTTAAGAACATACTTAGGAGTAACTTTGTGTCTTACTGTAAAAGACTATATTAATCAGTCAGGATTAGTATAGTGGGCAATGTAGGCATTGCTTTGGCTCGTTAAGTAATAGGTGGTAAAACTGGAGGTTAATCTCTCGTTGTGGTGTAAACTGTGTTTTACTTTTGCTTGAAAAGTTATGTGAGACAGGTCGTGGTTTTACTTCCTTGAGCAAGGAGGTTTCCACATAAAGTATTATGTGTTTTTATTTCCTATATTTACTTTTGAGTATCATAAATTGTCTCAAGGACATGGTCCTATCATAGTTCGCGGACACATACATTCCAACAATAATTTCATAATTATCTTTGCGCTAATGCAATCTTAATCATCCCAAATTCTAACCTATTTATTTCTAACTATTATCTGCTTAGTGCTTTGGTAAGAATATCAACAATTTGGTCCTCAATAGAACATAACATAATTGAAATATGACCTCTTTTAACATTATCAAGAAGAAAATGATGCCGAATATCAATATATTTGATTGTTTGATGTTGCGCAGGATTTTTTTCAATATTTATGGCACTAGTATTATTAAATAAGATGGGAACACAACCAACATCTATACCAAAATCCAGCCATTGTTGTTTGATCCAAAGTAATTGTGCATGGCATGATCCCGCTGCCATGTATTCAACCTTAGTGTAGACGAAGGCAATAGATTTTTGTTTTTTAGTAGATGAGGAAATCAAACACTTTCCAAGAAACTGTGCAATACGTGTGGTGCTTTATCTTTCAACCAAATATCTAGCATAATCAACATCTGCATATCTTACAAGATTGAAATTGTTTCCTTTTGAATACCAGAGTCGTGGTTCCCTTGAGATGCCTGATTGAAATTGTCAACCAAATAACTAGCATAATTAGTGGTTCCCTTGAGATGCCTGAAAATTCTTTTGACATATTTAAGATGAGATTCCTTAGGATTTTCTTGAAACGTGATGCACAATCTGACACTAAAAATAGTATCATGTCTACTTGCAATTAGATAAGAGAGGCCCAATGATCCCTCTATACAACTTTTGCTCAACAGGTGAATCTGTTTCATCCAGGTCTAATTTGGTGGCAGTGGCAATGAGAGTATCAGATTCCTTAGCTTCATCTCATAATTGCACGATCTAGAATTGTATTATCACTTTACTTTACTTTTACCTAAATGAACCAAGCTGCCTAATATGTTTCAACAGAAAGGTAAAGACAGTAAAATAGAACATAATATTTTATGTGGAAACAACCTACTCAAAAGATGTAAAAACTACAACTCGTTCCCCCAACATGATTCACTCTCAATTCTACTAGATACCTACGAGCCTTACCACAAAACTAATTTCAAGACTATGTAACCAAAGGAATAATCTAATAATCCCTACACTAGCACAAACCTCCAAAGTGTGTATTGCCAAGTCTTTGAGTTGCCCACAACTTGAAAATTATAATCCTAATTCACTTTATAACTCACCGACTAATAGTACATCCAAGCACAAACACAAAGAAAAACTTCCTAGAACATTAACTCTATAGTAGGATTTGGTTCTTCAAAGTGTAACTT
The DNA here is from genome assembly GCA_036250505.1 of Solanum acaule. NCBI lineage: Eukaryota > Viridiplantae > Streptophyta > Magnoliopsida > Solanales > Solanaceae > Solanum > Solanum acaule. Next base: position 13,167 of record JAJOOR010016336.1, on the reverse strand, counting down.
CAAAGTTTAACAGAACCTCAGAAAGGTAAATATGTCAACTTCCTTCTTGCTCTGTAAGTGTGTGAGTATACATAGACTCTTCTCCTCTATTTATACACAACAGCTCGTAGAGTTGTGCTTCACGCCGAGTCCTTATCGCCAACAAAGTCTTCCATGACTCAAACTCTTTTGTCTTTGAGTTCTACTTTGAGTTGGATTCCTTTTCTTATCATACTTCTTTCTTTGTCAATGTTGTTGTTGAAATCCAACTCTCTACTTAGAACTCTTGTGATTTATCTTGTAAATATTATCCACTCCTTAATTCACTACTCTCTTTTCTTTATTCATTTTCTGCATATGTTCTTGGATATTTTCAGCTCAGTTCATTTAAACATGTGGACCATGCAGACTTACATGTTTCATCTTGGATTTGTCATCTCATAAAAACTTCATTATCCCAACACAGTCCATTTAAATGAATACATAATTTAGAATAATTTAAGTAATGGACATTTAAAATAATATCAGTTCTACATATAGAACTTTTGTTGTCTGTTCTTATTACATTATTCTCAAGCACATGTACTCTAACATTGATTTTTAAAATACAAATATTTCATTCTATTCGCATTATAAGATATTAATGCCTAATCAAATATATGAAAACTCTAATAAATATCCTTGAAACTTTTGGTCAATGATAAGATTGAGTTTATCAATCATCTTGACAGTAAAATAATTCTTCCAATTTTTGACTTCCCCTCGATGAAAGATTATTTTATTTTCCACTCCAACTGACAATTTTCCATGTGTAGTCATCTCCAAATTCCTCAAATTCCTAGAGCCGCACATTCTTGATATTTCATCCAGAAATCCATAATTTTCTTCCTCAATGGAAAATGGTCATTCCAAGAATTCAACCCAACATTTAAGCTGAATTTTAGGTTGCTTTTTAATTTTCTCATATATGAAGAGAAGTACTTTATCAGAATTTTCTATACTCTCTTTCCCATAATCCAATACTTGATTCCAAAACGGACCATAAATATTCACACCCTTAGAAAAAGATCAAACAAATCTTCAATGGAATTGGTATCCTTGCGATCAAATCTTATATTATTTTCGAAATGCCACATAGAAATAAAATTGTCCAATGGATTCCTACATAAGTAAACAAATTTTCTTTTTGAAGCTTGGACTGATTTGGCTATGAAGCATAGGGAAAATGAGTTGACAAGAGTATAGGAGAAGTGAAAGATGAAAAATCAGGGACTTGACCATCAACATATAGATCAAGTTCCATGAACAAAACGAGATCAAGAGGGATCTATACAAGTTAAGGGCGACCTTTTTCAAAAAAATAGGATGGTTCATTGGATTCACTAATGCATATAGAAGTAATTTAATCAAATAGTTTCTGATTTTGGAGTTGTAACAAGAATGATATCACTATCTTGAGATTAAAATTTTTGTTGACATGTAGTCACACGTTAAATTGCTATTGATAATTGTAGATATATGATTCAATGCATCCTTTCTCTTTAGGTAAGGTAGAGAGAAATTCCTTATACCCATTATTTAGGTCATCTTGTTGTCAATATTTAGGAGGAGAAATTTGAAGGAAATAATTATCATTTACAGTAGAATTAGAAACATGAGGTGATAAACAAAACCAATTACAGATAGTTAGCATAAATAGGGGTCTATGTATAGTAGGCATCAGAATAAACATCCACTAAAAAGGGCATAGATATTATCTAAATTGAGACTTAACATATCCAATTATGGATGTTAGGATAAATATGTGGTTTTAGGAAAAAAATTTAGAAGCGACCTGAAAGATATTAGATTTAGAGGAAAACTTTATATCGCTTATCAAAAAGTAGGGATCCATAGATTACTTGAAGTCTAATTGATTATACTATCTGTTAAACAATCTTTCATATGAAATTTGAATTACTTCAAGGGGTTATTTGTATTGGGTTCGAAAGTGATTACAGCGTCATGCGGAAGCTTATAAATGCAAATCATATGATTGATAAATTAGACGACAAAAACTTATACTAAAAACATAATATTATTATATGAAAAATAATATAAAAGAAAAATATTACAATTGTATAGAGAAAAATCTCCTCATAAGTTAAAGTCTTAAACGTCTACATTGTGGATTCAATTATGTTATGTTATGAGAATAAGAATCTTCAATTTATAGATTTTCAAACTTTTCCAGGAAAGAATAAACCAATTATGGAAGAAAATTATATTTTATTTGAGGAAAAGTTAAAATATTTATGGTAATACTTTGATTTTCCTTCAAGAGAAAAATAAATTCAAATAAGGTAAGAAAATCAGGGCAAAACCTTAACAAATCACCCATTTTGGCTGAATTTTCTTGACAAAACTTGATCCGCCATCTTCCTATATTTGATAATCTTGTTCTTCACAAAGTCTTCATGTATCACTACTACTTACCATGATTTAAAAGTTGATAAGAGTAAAAAATTGGAGCCATGTGTTAAAGTTATGAGCATTGTTGAAAGTGGAGCTCATGCGTTAAAAGAAATATGCATGAGTTGAAAGTGGTGCTCATGCATTAAAATTAAGATAGATGAGCTAAAAGTGGAGTTAATGTGTTAAAAGTAAAGATACATGAGTTAAAAGTGAGGCCCGAGTATTAAGGTTTGCAGGGGTTGAAAGTTGGAGCCCATGTTTAGTAAGCATGAGCTGAAAATTGATTTTGTTTTAAATGATGGAGCAACAGGATATTGTTGAAAATATATTTGAAGTTTTTCTCCACATGTAGTAGCACCAAAATCTTCATTATCGTCATGTTAATTGCAAATTGATTTGAAACAACTTGTGTTTTTCTTCAATCTTCTTCAACTCTTGGATCATTAAAACATGTGCTCTGATACCACTTGTTGGGTTCGAAAGATATTAAGACATCATGCGGAAACTTATAATTGCAAATCATATGATTGATAAATTAGACGGTAAAAACTTATACTAAAAACATAATGTTATTATATGAAAACTAATATAAAAGAAAAATATTAAAATTGTATACACAAAAATCTCCTCATAAGCTAAACTCTTAAACGTCTACATTGTGGATTCTATTATGTTATGTTATGAGAATAGGGATCTTCAATTTATAGATCTCCAAACTTTTCTAGGAAAGAATAAACCAAATATGGAAGAAAATTTTATTTTCCTTCCAGGAAAAGTTAAAACATTTATGGGAATTTTCCTTCAAGAGAAAAATAAATTTCAAATAAGGTAAGAAAATCAGGGCAAAACTCTAACAATTTGTTCCCTCAAAATATGAAACAATAGCTAAATTAAAACAATCCCTCGTAATTATTGAATCTTTGTATGTTTATAACTCATGGGTAATATCTCTAACTAATTTCACATTGATGTAGCTTTACAAGGGTGGAAGCTTGCTCCGTAAAAGAAAGCTCTAGCTTCAGAATGTTACAGAATTGTTGTGTGAGGTAGAGCTGAATCATCGAGCAGATGAAGCCTTTTTATTTCATCTTTGTTTGCTCATTGCCGAGCTAATGAAACCTCCCTTTTTTGGGTGCCATCAACTTATATAACTCCCGCCATTTATTTTTTGTTAGCATTTATATATTATCAAAGATCTGATAATTTGTATAGCTAACTCTTATATGACATTGTTACAACTTTTGTATTGCAATGAATATTTTGTTAGTTTTATTTATTATAATTAGTATTGTTTTATCGCAATGGAATTTCAACTTTATAACATTTACCATAGCTGAAACTTAAAAGCTACCAAAGTGAATGGCCAACATGAAATATGTAGACGCAAAAAAAAACACCATGTTCGTCTTTTCAACATTTTAATTGTCATTCTCCCATAAGTGAATATACAACAGAGAACAATTGGGAGTTATGGCTTTTCATTGCTTCCATTGGTAGGCATTTGTGCCGAATTACTCGTGTTTATCAATGTAGCTCCTCTTTTGCATGTTGATGACCATTATTTCTCCGGACATTCTCACTTTTATTTCACTCCTTATTCCCCCATTATACCTTATAACATATATAATATCTAGGCCATTCATCTTTTCTATTTAGTACTCTATTATCTTCCTATTCATTGTTAGGAAGACTTCCTCAACTATAAATGGTGGTGGTTTTCCTTTTGTTTTGGGCACAAGAAAATATAGATAGTGCATAATAGTTTGTCAAGAGCTTTCTTATTAGTTGAAGGGAAGTATTCTTTTTGTGGAGATTTCGACTCAACTCTTGTCCTGAGTTTTTTGAGTTACAATTTGTGTAACACCTCGAAAATCAGACCTAGGAAAAAAAAGTACAGAAAACTACCTGAACAAGTGAACCACAGTAGGGTTCACGGACCGTGATAGGGTCCATTGTCCGGTGACCTTCCCGTGGTCATGACTTGGAAGCCATCAGGCCCAGATGTCAAACCACGAACACCTTCACGATTTGTGGCCTTGACGATGGGCCGTGGTAGAGTCTGTGACGTCTAGACAGTAACCTCCCTAGCCTAGACCTCAGACACGCCTCGCCCAAGTAAGGACCACGGGGACCTTCACGGTCTGTGGTCCTGAAAATGGGTCGTGGGTGCGTTTGTTAAACCTAACTAGTAGCCCCCCAAATCCTGAGCCACCAGACCTCAGCCCAAGTGAGGGCCACAAGGACCTTCACGGTTCGTGGTCCCCCACACGGGCTGTGGTAAGGGTCGGGAGACAAACCCTCAGCTCAGTAGTTACCAAGTGAAGACCACGACCCACTATACGATCTGTGGTCCCTTTCACGATCCGTGAAGGTGGCCGTAGTCTGCCCCATCTGCAATTTCAGTCAGGGGTCTTTTGGTCTTTTTTTTGTTGGACCCCTAAACTACGTCATTTTAACCCTAAATGACGTGGTTTTGGTGAATTTTAGGCTAGAAACATAACTAGAACTTACCTAAGTCAAATCATTAATCAAACATAGAAAATTAGAAGAGAAAGAGGCGAGCAACCCTAGTTCAAGAACACAACAAGGTTCCATCAGTTCCACCCCCAAAATCAAAAGATTTCTCCGTGGAATTTGTCACCAAGTATGTGGGATTTAACTAGTGGGTTCCTTTCGTCCATTAGGTCCCGAGATTTCAGTCAGATTCTTGATTCCCTATTATTAACTAGACCTAGGGTTTCTAGAACTGCAGCAGATTATCATGAATTAGTTATCTATATGTTCTAATTAAGGTTATTAAGTTATAACTTTGTTTGTTGCATGAATTTCAGAACCCTAGCTTGGTATTTCTTTAATTCTTGAATTACACATGCTAGATCAGATATTTCAATATTTCAGATATGCATTCCTCAGTTTTCGAATGCATTACTTTCAGTATATTAATGTGCATTCTCAGTTCGCATGTCAAGTTTGAGCTATCCAGTATATTACAGAAATTCAGTCATAATGTATTAATCATTTAATCTATTGGGAGTAGCATAATACCGAGTTGGACTAGAGTCAATCATCCATATAGTCCCAGAACTACAAGCCACGTAGGTTGTAAGTCCCCTCTGTGGGGATCTTTTTAGTGATCACACCAGCGTGCCTCTATACCTTTGGCAGGGTATATTGGGTCTTCTCGATGGGGCACATACTTCAGACTCCACATTTAGCTTGTGGTTTTATTATCGGTTATTAGTAGCTCCCATAATTCTAGTCAGATTCTATTACATTGACCATGTATCAGTATATTCAGTATTCAGTCTCAGCATGTTATAAATTGGTCATTGCATTCAGTTAGATCAGTATTCAGTATCTATATCATGTTCAGATTATATTATTGCTTATTTGCTTTGTTAAGTTATATGTTATTTCATCTTCATACTATCCTGCATGCTCAGTACCTTTCAAGTACTGACGCATACTCTGCGCTACATCTTCTCGTGATGTAGCTTCAGGTTCTCAACATCCAGATCATGCTTAGATTGGTTCCCGATCTCTAGTTAAGCAGAATCATTGGTGAGCCCTCATTCTCCGAGGATAATAGTGATGAGTTTCTTTTCAATATTTTTAGTCATTTAGTTTCACTTTTTCTAGACTTAGTTGGGGCTTGTCCCAATACTTCTAGTGAGTTAGAGGATATTTTCAGACATAGTTAGATTCAACTTAGTATTGATTTAATATCTTCTTTGTATTAAACTCATCAGTTTTCATTTATCTCAGTTATAGTATATGGGTATTCCCTATCTTTTCATTTTATTTATGAATTAACTTCCGCATCAGCTTATTATATTTAGTATGCTCGTGATCATGTTATCAGGGTTAGCTTGAGATAGCTTGTGGTCCTAGGTCCCGTGTCCATGTCTCGGGGGTAGTTCTTGGCATGTTAAACTTGGTATCAGAGCACTAGGTTTAAGAGTCCAAGGATGTCTGAAAAGACGCACTAAGTAGAGTTTTTTTCATGGGTGTGAAGTGCATCACATCTAATGAGAAAGAGGCTAGAAAGTGTTATAGGAAGAATCTTGATTTTCTTGTTACTCTTATCGTGCGTAAGGTATGATCTAATTCTATTCTAACTCGACGTTCTGTGTTACAGTGATCATACCTCCCCGTAGAACTAACGCCAGGAATGCGAATGCTAGGAATGCAAACGCAGCTCCTCCAGTTCCAGATCAGGAAGTTTCTAATGCAGAATTCAAGAACGCCATTCAGATGTTGGCTCTCAGTCCAACCAGAACAATCAGTGGGTTCCAGTTCAGGCAAATGCCAATGTTGGGTAAGTTGCAGCTAGAGTGCGAGACTTTGTTAGGATGAATCCGCTAGAGTTCTTAGGATCGCAAGTTGGAGAAGATCCCCAAAACTTCATTGATGAGGTCAAGAAGATCTTTGAAGTGATAGAGGCAACTGGGAATGATCGGGTTGAGTTAACATCTTACCAACTGAATGATATAGCTCATATCTGGTATACTCAGTGAAAGGAGAACAGGGGTACAGATGCAACTCCTATTACTTGGGATTCTTTCAGCGAAACCTTTTTGGACAGTTTTTCCCCCATAAAATTGAGAGAAGCAAGGGCCGAGGAATTTATGAACTTAAGGCAGGGTAACATGACAGTCCAAGAGTATGGGCTCAAGTTTAACCAACTTTCTAGATATGCTCCTCACATGGTTGCTGATTCCAGGGCTCAGATGAATAAGTTTTAGTATGGAGTGTCAGACTTAGTGAAGACAGAGTGCAGGAATGTTATGTTATTGGGAGACATGAAAATCTCTAGGTTCATGACTCACTCTTAGCAGGTTGAGGGTGATAAGCTTAGGGAACATGCTAAGGAGAATAAGAAAGCAAGAACATGCAACTATGAGTATTCCCAACAGAAATCGTGTGGTGGAAATCGCTTACAGTTTCAGCAGAAGTCTTTGACTCCATCACCTTCATCAGCTAGTGTTCCATCCTCCAAGTTTCGGAATAATCAGAAAGGTGGAGCATCAAGCTTTAAGTCTCAAGGGATTGTTACAGGTACCAAAACCTACCCAACTTTCCCTAAGTGTGGTAAGAACCATCCGGGCTAGTGTCTTGCTGGAAAAGAAGGATGATTTGGGTGTGGTAAGTCTGGTCACAAGTTGAGGGATTGTCCTTCTAGACAGGGTCAAAGAGGTAATAATGGTAGAGCTCAATCTATAACTTCAGCAGCACCAATAGGTCGCCCGACTCAGCAGGGTAACTCTTCTAGTACATGTGGCGGACCGCGCCAAAACAAGCTCTATGCACTTCAGGCTCGCCAAGATCAAGAAAATTCTCCTGATGTAGTCACTGGTACGTTATGAGTCTTTGACCTTGATGTTTATGCATTATTAGATCCAGGGGGTACATTGTCTTTTGTAACTCCTTTTATAGTGGTCAAATTCAGTATTAGTCCAGAAACTCTCTCAGAACCCTTCTCAGTCTCTACTCCAGTCGTGACCCAGTTATATCTAGACGGGTATACAAAAATTGCCCTGTCACAGTCTCTCTGGAAAATCACCTCAGTAGATCTTCTAGAGTTAGAAATGGTAGACTTCGATGTCATTCTAGGCATGGATTGGTTATATTCCTGTTATGCCTCAGTTGATTGTAGAACTAGGATTGTTCATTTTCAGTTTCCAGACGAACCAATCTTAGAATGGAAGGGTAGTAGCTTAGCGCCTATGGTTCGATTCATTTCTTATCTGAAGGCCAAAAAAATGATTTCTAAGGAATATCTCTATCATCTAGTTCGGGTCAAGGATTCTTACTCTAAAACCCCAACTCTTGAGTCAGTTCCAGTAGTCAATGAGTTCCCAGAAGTGTTTCCAGAAGATCTTCCCATAGTTCCTCCCGAAAAGGAAATGAACTTCAGAATTGATCTCCATCTAGATACCCAACCTATCTCTATTCCTCCTTACAGAATGGCTCTAGCTGAGCTTAAGGAATTGAAAGACCAGTTGAAAGACCTTCTAGCCAAGGGCTTCATTAGACCTAGTATTTCACCATGAGGTGCACCAGTGTTGTTCGTAAAGAAGAAAACTGGTTCTCTCAGAATGTGCATTGACTATAGGCAGTTGAACAAGGTCAAAATCAAGAATAAGTATCCCATCCCCAGGATTGATGACTTGTTTGACCAATTTCAGGGTGCTATTCATTTCTCAAAGATAGACCCCAGATTGAGTTATCATCAGCTTAAGGTCAGAGCTAGTGTCGTTCCGAAAAAAACCTTCAGAACTCGGTATGATCATTATGAATTTGTAGTTATGTCATTTGGACTAACCAATGCTCCTGCAGCTTTCATGGATTTGATGAACAAAGTGTTCAAGCAGTACTTGGACTTGTTCGTTATCGTCTTCATTGATAATATCCTCATTTACTCTAGGAATGAGAAGGAACATGCAAGTCATTTGAGAGTTATTCTGTAAACTCTCAAAGATCGCCAGTTTTTCACCAAATTTAACAAGTGCGAGTTTTGGTTACAATCAGTGGCTTTCCTTGGGCATATAGTGTCCAGCGAAGGGATCCAAGTTGATTCCCAGAAAATAGAAGCAGTGAAACAATGGCCCAGACCTACCTTTCCTATAGATATCAGAAGTTTCTTGGGTCTAGCGGGTTATTACAGAAGGTTCATGGAAGGATTTTCATCCAGAGCCTCACCATTGACTAGGTTGACTCAGAAGATGGTCAAGTTTCAGTGGTCAGATGATTGTGAGAAAAGCTTCGCAGAATTGAAAACTAGGTTGACTACATCTCCTGTTTTGACTCTACCAGAAGGTTCAGACGGTTATGTGATTTATTGTGATGCATCCAAAGTCGGCCTAGGTTGTGTGTTAATGTAGCGAGGTAATGTTATAGCCTATGCTTCTAGACAGCTTAAGGTGCATGAGAAGAATTATTCGACTCATGACCTCGAGCTTGCAGCAATGGTGTTTGCACTCAAGATTTGGAGACACTACTTGTATGGTGTTCACAAACCATAAGAGCCTTCAATATGTGTTCACCCAAAAATAGTTGAATCTTTGCCAGAGAAGATGGCTTGAGTTCCTCAAGGATTATGACATGAGTGTGCATTATCATCCTGGTAAGGCAAATGTAGTAGCAGATGCCCTTAGCAGACTATCTATGGGTAGTGTAGCACATGTTGTTGAAGAAAGAAAAGAGATAGCAAAGGATGTTCACATGCTTGCTCGTTTAGGATTTAATCTTATGAGCATATCAGATTGTGGTGTGATAGTTCAAAATGGATCAAAATCTTCATTGGTGGTAGAGGTTAAGGAAAAGCAAGACAGTGATTCGATATTGCTCGAACTCAAGTGCAGTCCAACAACAGAGAGTTGAGGTTTTCTCCCAAGGGGGAGATGGTGTACTTCGCTATTAGGGTCGATTATGTGTTCCTAATGTGGGTGAGTTGAGACAACAAATTCTAGCAGAAGCCCATAACTCCAAATATTCTATCCTTCTAGGCAACACTAAGATGTACCGCGATCTGCGGGAAGTCTATTGGTGGAGTGGTATGAAAAGAGATATAGCAGATTTTGTGGCTAAGTGTCCCAATTGCCAGCAAGTCAAGGTAGAACTTCAGAAACAAGGAGGTATGACTCAAGAGATTGACATTCCTACTTGGAAATGGGAAGTGATTAACATGGATTTCATCACAGGTTTACCTCGTACTCGTAGACAACATGCCTCTATTTGGGTGATAGTGGATAGAGTTACTAAGTCTTCTCACTTTTTGGCGGTCAAGACTACATATTCAGTGGAGGATTGCGCAAACCTTTAAATTAATAAGATTGTGAGGTTGCATGGGGTTCCTTTATCTATCATCTCAGATAGAGGTCCTCAGTTTACCTCTCATTTCTGGAAGTCATTTCAGAAAGGTCTTGGTACTCAAGTTAACCTTAGCACAATATTCCATCAACAAACTGATAGGCAGGGAGAGCGTACCATATAGACCTTAAAGGACATGTTGAGAGCTTGTGTGATCGACTTCAAGGGTAGTTGGGATGATCACCTTCCTCTTATAGAGTTCGCCTACAATAATAGTTACCATTCCAACATTTAGATGGCCCCTTATGAGGCATTGTATGGGCGTAGATGTAGATCTCCAGTTAGTTGGTTTGAAGTAGGTGAAGCAGCCTTGATAGGACCAGATTCAGACCATGATGGTATGAAGAAAGTGCAACTCATTAGAGATAGACTTAAGACTGCCTAGAGTCGCCAAAAGTCATATGCATATGTGAGAAGAAGGGAATTAGAGTTCCAAGTTGATGAGTGGGTTTTCCTGAAAGTGTCATCTATGAAAATGGTGATGAGATTTGGCAAGAAAGGAAAGATCAGTCCAAGATATGTAGGACCGTACAAGATTCTGAAGAGGATTGGTAAAGTGGCTTATGAGTTAGAGTTGCCAACAGAATTAGCAGCAGTGCATCCGGATTTTCACATTTCACTTTTGAAGAAGTCTGTGGGTGATCCAACATCCATAGTGCCATTAGAGAGTGTGGCCGTGAAAGATAGTATCTCGTATGAGGATATACCAGTTGAGATTCTTGATCATCAGGTTAGAAGGTTGAGAAACAAAGAAGTCGCTTCAGTCAAGGTTTTGTGGAGGAGTCAGTCCGTAGAGGGAGCTACTTGGGAAGCAGAAGCAGCCATGAAGTCCAAGTATCCTCACCTCTTTCCTTCCGATTCAACTCCAGCTTGAGGTAATAGTTCCTCTTCAATTTTTCAGTCATTCATGCGTAAAATCAGTTTATCATCATGTTCGTTTAGTCTGTACTTGCATTTTTAGCGTATTTGCATGTTCTTGGAACTCAGTTCAGTCAGAAATTAGCTTCCAGTATTTAGTGGTAGGGTTGCAGCTCATCCCCTCCATTTCAATTAGTTCAGTCTTCATTCGATGATGAATTATCCCAAGGGGGAGATGTTGTAACACCTTGAAAATTAGACCTAGGAAAAAAAAAGTACAGAAAACTACCTGAAGTAGTGAACCACGGTAGCATTCATAGACCGTGATAGGGTCCATGGTTCATTGACCTGCCACTGGTCATGACTTGGAAGTCATCAAGCCCAGATGTCAGACCACGGGTATCTTCACGGTCCGTGTCCTTGACTATGGGTCGTGGTGGAGTCCGTGATGGCTAGGTAGTAGCCTCCTTAGCCTAGCCCTCAGACACCCCTCGCCCAAGTAAGGACTACGGGGACCTTCATGGTCCATGGTCCTGAAGATGTGTCGTGGGGAGTCCGTGAAACCTAACCAGTAGCCCCCTAAATCCCGAGCCACCAGACCTCAGCCCAAGTGAGGGCCACGAGGACCTTCGCGGTTCGTGGTCCCCCACACGGGCAGTGGTAAGGCTCGTAAGACAGACCCTTATGTTAATAGTCACAAAGTGAAGACCATGATCGACTTTACGATATGTGGTCCCTTTCATGGTACGTGAATGTGGCCGTGGTAAGCCTCGTCTCAAACTTAAGTCAGGGGTCTTTTGGTCTTTTCCTTTTTTGTTCGACCCCTAAACTATGTCATTTTAACCCTAAACGACATGGTTTTGGTCAATTTTAGCCTAGAAACATATTTAGAACTTACCTAAGTCAAATCATTAGTCAAACTTAGAAAATTAGAAGAGAAAGAGGCGAACAACCCTAGTTCAAGAAAGCAGCAAGGTTCCACCAGTTCCAGCCCCAAAATCGAAAAATTTCTCTGTGGAATTCGTCGCCAGGTATGTGGGATTTCACTAGTTTGTTCCTTTCGCCCATTACTTCCCTAGATTTCAGTCAGATTCTTGATTCCCTATTATTAACTAGATCTAGGGTTTATAGAACTTCAGCAGATTATCATGAATTAGTTATCTATATGTTCTCAATCAGGTTATCAAGTTAGTACTTCCTTTCTTGCATTAATTTCAGAACCCTAGCTTGGTAGTTCTTTAGTTCTTGAATTACACATGTTAGATCAGATATTTTGATATTTCAGATATGCATGCCTGAGTTTTTGAATGCATTACTTTAAGTTTATTAATGTACATTCTCAGTTCATATGTCAAGCTCGAGCTATCTAGTATATTACAGAAATTCAGTTTTAATGTGTTAATCGTTTAATCTATTGGGAGTAGCATAAAACCGACTTGGACTAGGGTCAGTCATCCATATAGTCCCAGAACTACGAGCCATGTAGGTTGTAAGTCCCATCTGTAGGCATCTTTTTAGTTATCACGCCATCAAGCCTCTATACGTTTGGCCGGGTTTATTAGGCCCTCTCGATGGGGCGTATACATCGGACTCCACATTTCACTCATGTGGTTTTATTATCGATTATAAGTAGCTCCCATAGTTCAGTCAGATTCTATTGCATTGACCATGTATCCGTATATTTAGTATTCAGTCTTAGCATATTATAAATTGGTCATTGCATTCAGTTAGCTCAGTATTCAGTATCTATATCATGTTCAAATTATATTATTGCTTATTTGCTTTGTTCAGTTAGATGTTAATTCAACTTCATTCTATCCTGCATGCTCAGTACCTTTCAAGTACTGGCGCATACTCTGCGCTACATCTTCTCGTGATGTAGGTTCAGGTTCTCAGCATCCAGATCACGCTTAGATCGGTTCCCGATCTCCAGTTCAGCAGAATCAGTGGTGAGTCCTCATTCTCCGAGGACAATAGTCATGAGTTTCTTTTTAGTATTTTTAG